>PVIC010001929.1:36816-83163 GCA_004025085.1 Thryonomys swinderianus
TTTTTTTTTTTTTTTTTTTTTTTGCAATACTGAGGCTCAAACTCGGGCCCGTGTGCACCCAAGGTTGGCACGGTACCACTTGAGCTAATCTCTAGCCCCCAGTATGCTATTTTTTTTCTTTTGAGACAGGGTCTCGCTTTGTAGTTCGGGCTGGCTCTGAGCTCACTATGTAGCCTAGGCAAGCCTCGAACTCAGCAATCCTCCTGTCTCTGCCTCCCGAGTGCTGGCGTGAGCCACCACACCCGGCACTGTGGTATGCGGTATTGATTGTTGGTGAGCGTGAGTCTCCACGCCCAGCATTGTATGTGGTTACCCAGGATCGAACTCAGGACCTTGCGCTTGCGAGGCAGGCGCCGGAACCACTGAGCTAATCCTCCGGTCCCCCAGTATACTATTTTTAATTCTGCTTTTCCACTTATGTTTTCACTTTCCCCTGTGTGGTTATCCTTCCCTAGCATTACTTAACAGAAGCGTATTAGTCTAATGTATAATTGGAACAATAAAGGCATTTCTAAAGCAGCGAGGACCAGTTTACTCAGTCTCCTTGGTGACGTCGTGATGTGACATGCCCTGAGATAAAACAGGCAGGTGGAGTCCTACAACACATTCAGAGGGGGCTGAATCCATAAGGGCAAGAGTCACACTGGTTGAATTTTATTCAGCAGCACCAGAATCCGATTCCAACTCATTACTAGCTGTTACTCCCCCAACCTCCACTGGGTGGCAGAACAGGCCAGATAACAGCAGCAATCCGGGATCTTGGCGGGCGTCTCACCCCGTGGGGCTCAGGCTCCGAGGTTGATTCATTTGGTTCAGCCATAATTTGCATTTCTAACAAGCTTCCAGCTGACGTGGATGTGGTGTCAGGGAACCACACCTGAGAACACTGGGTTACAGAATACAACCGGAATGGAACGTGCCCAAGACCCACCCCTCCCCAGCCCATCTGCCCGTCTCTATTTTGTACCAGACCAGGCAGTATGAGCATACAGAGCTTTAGATAGTAGTCTACAGGGGGTAAAAAAGATATTTTAAAATGATATTTTAAAATGCAAAACAAACTTTATTCTACCTCTCTGATTCTTCTAACACAGAGATATTGGGTTAATTTTGGTTGTTTTTTCCAATCCCCTCAAAAAGAATCAAGCCTTGTGCCCTTAAAGCTTGAATGATCAACCATCTCAACTTGCCTTACATGGCTGAATTTGCTGAACTAACAAACTCGAATGTGCGCTATCCCCAAAAATCTCTCCACACTGGAGAGGCCTGAGACAGAGAGCACACATGACAGCCTTCCCTGACTCCGCATTAATGAGTCGATATATAAAATGCTAGCATTGCTATGTGCTGGGAGTCTGCACTTGGTTGCCTTCTGGCTTAATTCCTTATTTTGAACTTCAATACATATCATAATCTTGAGGAAAAATTTTTCCATTTATGATTGCTCATGTTTCCCTTTCAATATTAGCAAGTAGGTCACCTGTGATACATCATCAGAAAAAGGCTAAATTATAAATTATCTATCCAGCATTGTTTGCTAGCTCTACTCTTCTGGATTAGGTTTTACTATACTCCTCTAGGAGGCAATGCATAATTTGCAACACACCCCAGTAATTAATGGTATGTAAATACTACTGATAGGTCACTTGACACAGTCAAGATACTTTAATGTGTTCCTTGGGTTGAATCATCTCTAAATTAGTTTCTAAATTGACATCTAGATAAGTCAAGTTTTACAATTCATCTCACAGGTATGTGAAAATGTGGTAAAATGTTTTAAAGAGTGAAAGTGTAACAAAGGGGTAAAAAAATGCATAGATCAAAAGAATACAAATAAACACACATGAAAATGTTTTCACATGTTAAAGACATGCCAACCAAAGCAACCTTGGGCTGTCCTCTCAATTCTCACTAGATTGGCAGACACGTTTCCAACAACCACTTAAAACTGACACCGCTTTGAAAAACGTACAACGATCCATCATTGTGACAACATAAACCCATGTTACTCCATGAAAAGTCACAGGCTGAACGTAAAACAAAGGCCATAGAATGTCCTTCTTAAACCCAAATGCTTCCAGGGAGTCTTGGGGATCTTGGGGTGGCTTGGGGAATGAGCAAACAGGTGTTCACTTACAGTTATTCAGTACAACTGTCTCCTGTATCTGTAACAGAAAAATGCTTAGATTTTCCTTTGCCTTGACCAATAAATCTACTGAAAAATTATTCTAAGGAAATACACAGTTCTGTAGCATCATCTGAAAGCAAAACTGCAAATTACCTAAGTACCTAAACAGCAATGGCTTAGCAAACTACAATCATGAAAGGATACTGCAATGTATTATGTCAGCTATAGACTTTAAGACAGCACACTACCAAACCCTGACAAGCAGTCATACAATTCTATACAAATATGCATGAGGACTAGGAAAGAGTATTAAAAGTCATGCTGATACTGTAATCCCAGCACTCGGGAGGCAGAGACAGGAGGATTGCTGAGTTCGAGGCTTGTCTGGGCTACATAGTGAGCTCAGAGCCAGCCTGAACTACAAAGCGAGACCCTGTCTCAAAAAAAAAAAAAAATCACGCTGATAAAGGAACCTCAGTTTGCCCTGTAAGTTTTTTACAATTTTATCACATGTGCCTACAATGCAATGCCAGGACCACTCACAGGCAGGGGACTACGCAGGTCTAAATGGCAATGTGGTCAACAATTATTCTGCCCAGCTGCGCTCGGTACACCCTGGGCCTTCACAGGACGGGATGGAAGACAGAGGTCTGGCAGAGAAACTGTGCAACTTGTCTTTTACTTTACTTGTGATATTTTATTCTGGATTTTCAACGTTCTGGTGTTCTCTGGTTTAGTTCATATAGTCCTTACAATAATCTATCTAGAATCTATCCAACTCTCAAGAACTTACTGAGTATAGAGTTCTCTACACTGCACCTTAGTGCTGCTGGGGAGGGGAGATATTCACCCAAGTTCTGAAACCTTAATGGATCAGGGTGAAAGGAGTATGTCACTGAAAAAAGGTATTTTTGTGTTTTATCTCCAAACCCACTGCTCACCACCACAGACAGAATCACTTGGTCAGGCCGAGGGGCAGAGGGTGATCTGCACTTTAAAAACAGTGGAAGAGCACTGCCACCTTCAGGCCTGGCCGTAGGTCGGGTGGGAGGGAGCATGGGGGAACTTTCCATGAAGAGGGAAGAGCGAGGCCCGGAGCACAAGCAAGGGTAGGGAAAGAAAGGCAGCAACGGCAGTGTGCCGGAAGACAGGGGCCGGCGCTTCAGGTCGGGGACGCAGTCCCGGCACGCCCTGGATCGGCCCAGGCCTCACAAACACACGCGTGGGGGAGGGGAGGCAGGAGCTCTATTTTTAAGTGACCCCAAGGTCTGGAACCTGCAAAATGGCACCTCCCCCTTCCATTTGCCTCTATTCACAAAGCTCACAAAAATTCCTTCCTGTTACATTTTTGAGAGCACGCAGGAAAAAGTAAAAGAGCGAACCCACTTTAGATCATAGGAAGGGCAGTTTCATTTCTAAATATACAATCCCCCCCACCCCAGCCGCGCTCATGTTAAGCAAGCACTCCACACTGACCCCAAATCATACTCTGAAAGGCCCTTGAACCAGCGGAGGGTAGGGTGGGGGAGAGTGTTTTCAAGAAAAAGTCTTAACTACAAGATGTATTTTCAAGGAAATATAACTTTATTACTTTCAAGTACAAACAAAAACTTGGACTTGGCTAACCAAATACTACCTATTTGAAGGAACTTGCTCTCATGTGTAGATATAAATGATTTCTAATAGCACAATCAGTCCTGGGTAGAAGAATGGTTTTGTAGCCATCTCGCTCCACCATCCCTCCACTGCGGGCCTGAGCAAGTCCCCCACCGCCACCACAGTTCACGCATGAGCTACACCTCGCTCCCTCTAGATCACAACACACACAGCGCTACCAAGACGTGACTTTCTGAGTTTTACCGTGTTGCTGGACGCTGGACTGGTGAGACCAGCCTTTTTTTTTTGAGACAGGGTCTTGCTTTGTAGTTCATGCTGGCCCTGAGCTCCCTATGTAGCCCACGCAAGCCTCGAACTCAGGAATCCTCCTGTCTCTGCCTCCCGAGTGCTGGGATTATAGGCGTGAGCCACCACACCCGGCAAAACCAGCCTTTTCAATCTGAGCATTCTAACTAAGAGTCCAAAGCCTAAATCGAATATGTCTTTTCATTAAGTAAAAACACCAAATAATGATGAGGTTTGTCACCTGAATTAATAATTTGCCAGGCCTGAATATACAAAAACATATTTATTTGGGTACATTTGTGAAGAGTAAAAGTAGCTGGAGTCCGCGGGGTGCAAGTGGGTTTAACGGTCCAAATTGAAATACTAACCTGAGGTACTCACTGAACTGCTCCCGGGAAGACAAAACACACTCACAACTGGACAGCAAAACGTCTTTTTATGCTGAGCATGACCACTCAGGGAGGGGGGGCAAAGACAATCCAAAATTCACTGACGGATTTATTTTGATGATTTCCCTTTTGTAGAGCAGGCACCAAGAACCTCTGGTCAGAGACACTGCCGAAGACGGTTAGTGGGCAATGTCCATGAAGGGCAACTCAGGAGCTGTGTGTGGTGGCACAGGCCTGTAATCCCAGTGATCCGGGAGGCTGAGGCAGGACTATAAGTTCTAGTGCAGCCTGGGCAACTTAACTGAGACCCTGCCTCAAAATTAAACACAAAAAGGGTAGAGGTGCTGATACACAGTTCAGTGTGAAGGCTCTGATGAGTTCAACTGTCAGCACTGGGGAAATAAAGAATACATCGTGTCGATTTCATTACTGTACCAGAGAACTGCATAGTTCTCCTGTCTTGTCTTAATCATCGTAGCCAAAGCACCAGCATAATCAGGTAGAAAAGCCCCTGTCAAGCAGACTTAAAAGGCTTCTCCCGGATTCTGACGGCTCTGCGCATGAAAGGGAAAGGATGAGGTGAGCCCTATCCCTGATTACTCCAGGAAAAGCGATGGGATTTGATGGGATTCTGCTTGCTTACCTAGAAAGGCAAGTGGTTCATGACCAAAGCCCCAGACAAGGAAGTACAACCAGCTCTAAGAGTGACGGATTTATCTCCACGCTCCTTAGAAACCAGGACACACAATCACCATGTAAAGTAGCTGGCTGGGTTCGGCCAAAGCAGTGTTGTCAAGCCAGGCTCCAGCATCCTCAGGTCACAAGGACATGTCTAAACTAATACTGTTTCTACAGTATCTTCGGCTCTCCCTCTTTTACTAATGCAGAGTGGTAATCATTCTCCTGCTAACAAATAACAAAATGATTAGATAATCCTCATTCATCCTTTTCCAAGCATTTCCAATGGCCAAGGTGGAGTCAATTTTAAAGCAAGAAGAATGAAGTCCAAACCTCAAGCTTTAATAGTATTACCCCCTGTGCTCCCCTTGTGAGATGCTATGCAAACACATTTATCTTTCTGCAGAACATTCCTAACGATCAGCCTCTCCGCTAGGGTTCTCTCCTTCCTAGTTCTCTGAGAGCTACACTGTCAGGTTAGGGCCCGACTTGACAATGCTTATTACTTCAAATGGAGGAGCTCAAGGCAACTCTTTCAGTGAGCTGGGAAGAAGTTTACCTCAAACCTCACACCTGCTCACTCATTCCCTGCCCGTGCTAGAAACTTAACACTCAGTGCTGCACAAAATAGCCCCAAACTCAACCCAAGGAATCTGAGGAACTACAGATTCAGTTATGCTCCTGACTGGTTGTATGCATTATTTTGTAAAAAGAGCTAGCTTTCTATCTTTAAAAGTCAGTTTTATAACTATATCCAGCACCTATAAAGCCATTAAATAACAGGTCCAGGTAAAAGGTATCTGTGGGGAGGAAGTGAAGATTACAACCACTGCCTCGAGTACTCTGCTCCAGCAGCAGCATCTTGCTAATTTCTGCATTCACCACCAAAAACTGGAATGGGACCTAAGTTGCAAAGAGGTCATTTAAAAAACCAAAAAAGAAAACTTTTCCCACAACTGACTATTCTGACTTATTGCTGAAGCTATCAGACATATCCAGGTGAGACACAGGGTGGGGGTGATCATTAAATCGGGAACCTCAAGTATTTTTTTTTTTTTTTTTGGTGGTACCAGGGATCAAACTCTGGCCCTGGTGCTTCCAGGGTAGGTGCGGTACCACTTGAGCTAAATCCCCAGCCCACCTCAAGTATTTCTATTGGCTCACTGAAAATGAAAGTCATTTACCCTCATCACTGTCCAGAGCCTCTGAAGACTCCTTAGAAAGATTCCAGCTGAGTTCTGGTCCCACTGTAAAACAAGGCAGAGCTCATGCACAGAATTCCATGTGAGATGGATTCACACTCACAAAGGTTGTGACTCGTGTGTCTGTCAGGCACGCGAGGGGGAGGAATGAGCTGGGTTCCTAGGCAGAGGCTTCACTGAGGTCCCAACTCTGTGTTCATCTTCTTAGCACTTTCCTGCTGGCTCCACTGTCACTCATGCTACCCCTCACCCCTTCAGAACACAGGGAACCAGCTTCCAGTGCTGCTCCTTCTGCTTTCTCCCTAATCTGTGACAACGAGGCTAAAACATCACCACTGCTAAACTACACCAATCACCTAACATTAAAGACGGTGGAAAACACACACTGACAGATGGCAGATAGGGTTTTTTTTTAGCCCATCTTAAGTAATCCCCATCAGCTGTCAAAATTTTAAAAATTGGCATATCAAATAAAAATGTGGATTTCTACCTACGCCTAAGAAGAACCACACTTGTCCACACAGAGCATACTTCTGCTAATTGTAAGATAGCCAGAGCTGAGTAACTTCTCTCTTCATTTTCCAAGGCCATTCTTCCAAGCTCCTGCCCAACATATCCTATTTGTCTATGTTATCTGGATGACTCCCTAAGGGATTTTAGTTTGCAAACTCTAATCCAGAACAACTCCTCAGGTTCAAGGGGGCGAAAGCTAACTTGCCTGATGTCACAGACCAAGTTAGGGCCACATGAGAAAGTCAGGTTTAGGTATTTTTCCTTCCCAGATTAGCACACTGCCTGTCTACAGAAGCCTAACTCCTAGAAGCACCTCCTCTACCAATTAGGTTCCCTAAGTGGAATCTGTTACATATTTTACATTCCCTTTTTACGTAATCCATTTCCTTATGGATAACAACTGCATATCAGAAATTTATTTAAATATTATGTCTAACTTGAAGAAACAATCAGAGACTCAGACAAAATTGCACTATCAACTTTGTACACTTCAGTGGACGCAGTTGAGGAAGGAATCCTAGCTGTATACCCAGCTGCACAACCAGGAAAACAGGGCCAAGAGAAATGCTCTGCCTGAGTTTGCAGGTTCCTGGGGGGTAATACCAGTCACCAACCTTCCAGCCCAACGCTGTAACCCAGCCAGGGGATATGGCAAGGGGGAGCTTTCTCCACATGGAAACAAACTGTACAACTCCCTCACATTTTAATCATGCCAGTCGGACTCTGCCAAGAACTAGGGTTTAAATGAGTTGCAAACAATCACTTTATAGAATTAGATTTGCACTGGAAGACAGACTTTCTATGGAAGCGGTATTTGGTGGAAAGTTCATGAATGTCACAGGACTCGGTGGTCTTTGTAACACTGGCTCTTACAAAAGCTAAGCCCCATGTGAAAGAAGTTGCTGTAATAATATCATAGCACCTTTACTTCAACTTCGAACAACAAAAATAGCTATGGTAAAAAGCTTTAATAACAGATTGAATGTGTTTCATAGGCAACCAATTAGCAGACGAAACACTTAACTTTACTTAAAAACCGATATTCCATTCAAGAAAGATGAACCCAAAATGCATCCTCTTACACTGACCAATATAACTAAGTACAAATGAAGTCCATGGTGTCCCCTATTAGCATGCTGCGCTGTATGTCAATAAAACAAGCCCTCCCCCACCCCGAGCCCGGGCCCCTGGCAAACATAGATAAATGATTGTGCACTGCGTGATGATACCATTAGGTGAGAACTTTGGTTCATGCAGTAGGCTGCCAGGGAGGTTGCACCCAAAACCTGCAGCCCCGGCACCCAAAGTCAGTCAGCAGTGGTGGCTTGAGGTGTCAGCCGTGCTCCTTCCACAACACCAGGTGAATACTGTGGTCAGGCATGCTGGTGGCAAAGACCAAGCCTGTGTCATTGTGCCCGTCCAGTCCATTCAGCCAGGAAGCTTCGCCTGCCAGGAAGCTCGAACCTCGCTTTGATTTCCTGTACTCCGGCAGAGGCCAGCGGCTAATCAGGCTCTCTGTCCGCAAGTCCATGATGTACAGGTAGCGGTTGTCAAACAGCAGGGCAAAGACATCTCCAAAGCCGAGCAAGGCCAAGTTTGCTATCTCAGGAGTCTTGATGACCCTACAAGGATGACAGTGAAGGGATCATGAAGCAGAAGTCAATTTTGCTTCTGTTGATCATACCATAATCATTTCTGGGAACATTTAAAACCAGCATACTTTTCAAACAAAGTTACAGTAAAATCAAGGTTTTTGCTAAAAATGAAAATTTGAAGACAAAGCCCAGCCCACTAAAGAAGAGACTTTTTAGTCTGACTGGCATGTTGGGGAGGGGTAGTATCAGACAAAAGTTTATAAAAAGCATAAAAACAGGGCCGGAGATTTAGCTCAGTGGTTCTGGCGCCTGCCTCACAAGCGCAAGGTCCGGAGTTCAATCCCCGGTAACCACATACAATGCTGGGCGTGGTGGCTCACGCCCACCGGCAATCAGCACCACATACCACAGTGTCAGGCGTGGCGGCTCATGCCTGTAATCCCAACACTCGGGAGGCAGAGGCAGGAGGATTGCTGAGTTCGTGGTGGCTTGCGTGGGCTACATAGTGAGCGCAGGGCCAGCCTAAACTACAAAGCGAGACCCTGTCTCAAAAAAAAAAAAAAAGCAAAAAAACATCCATCCAAGCCAAGAAGAAAGATCTTACAGATCATCTTTAACATTCTCATTTTTAAGGTGAAAAAGTGAAGTCCAGGCAGGGTTAACACTTAGGCTATGGATTCACAATCTATAGTTACCACTTAGAGCTAGACAGAATGCAGAAGTCAACTGCTATCCCTAAGAAGACTTACTTATCAGATCCTAGAACACCAAAACATCCCAAGCACAGAAGAAACCTAAAGTAAGAGCCTAAAGTTAAGTGACTAACATATTACTCCATTCACCAGATACCCAACAAGTGGTTTTCTCTCTAAAAATTGCAGAGGTTGAAAATACTGAGAGTTTCCAAAATAATTTAGAAACACTTAACAGATTCATAAGATCTTTTGAGAGAAAACTGCAGGAGTTTGGAGGGCAGCTCCAACTTTCATAGGTTGGCAATTTTCAAAAACATCAATGACAGAGCCACAAAATGAAAGTATAAGTAAACAGCAACACAGATGAAAAAGAAAAAAATTCATTTTTGTGTGATCTTTAATGAAGCATAAGATAGACTAGAAAATATGATCTTTTTGAAAGCACTAGTAAAAGCAGTTAAGCCAAGATGTATACAAACACTGTTCTACACAATGTGACTGGCTCCAGGAAGAGAAAGTGCAGTTTATGTGTGAGATAAACCACCTCCAAACTAAAGTATGTCCACAAAACCCATGAGAATAGGGAGGGACTGGTAAACAGCTCAAGGAAGACACAGCTCAAGGGTTATTAGCTGAGAGGGTAAAAGAATAGCAGAGCCAGGAGCACTACATATCACTACTTCTCACCAGTGGAGGATGGATAAGAGAGGCTGGAGATAACGAACTGTAGAAGACAGAACAGAGATCAAAGGGAAAGTTACAAAGTAGATCCCAATCTAATGCTGGGAAGAAGGGACTTCCTGTGTCATGGCACCCAAGTCTGAGTGCACTGCTGAGAGCATCCACCTGACTGGACCACCCTTTTCTGTAACTTCTACTGGTTATGAGCTGCACTTGAAGGATCCAGGGAGACCCTCATCTGCCATATCTATTCATCTGAAATCCATTCATTTGTGCTCTGATACCTTCATCTGGCAATTGTGTCTGCTGAGTAGAGAGGGATGCCACAGTACAGATGCTTTAAGTTCACCCCCACTGCCTATTTCCTTACTCATTCACCCAACCACTCAAGCTGGTAAACATGGTGAGCATCCTCCTTCCAAATCACAGACTCAATTACCAAGCTCTAGCAATTCTACCTTCTAAGTTCTTCACTAATGTACTCATTACACTGACCACAGCCCTAGTCCACAGCCATAGTGCAAGGCATTATTTTGGCCTATACTACTGCGACCAGCTTTCTATTGGTTTCTCATCTATTCTTCATCCTTTTAATTAGTGACTCTTACGCTAAAATCTGATTGTTAGCACTTTTTTAAACTTTTAAATATCCTGATGGGTCCCTACTATCCTCCCATCTCCTGCCAAACTAATGAATTCTTCAAACAGAGCAGTCTCTCAGTCCATATCCCACACCACACCACACACCTACCCCTGGCACTGGAGACATAAGTGTGTCTCTATATCCTCTAGAGCTCATTCAAAGATCTCTTCCTCAAGGAAGTAGCCTGTATTGTGTTCCTTTTATTACAAGCATTAAAAAAAATCCATATGTGGGCCAGAGATTTAGCTCAGTGGTTCCAGCGCCTGTCTGGCAAGCACATACCTGCCCGGTAACCACATACAACAATACTGGGTGTGATGACTCATGCCCACCAGCAATCAGTACCACATACCACAGTGTTGAGAGTGGTGGCTCACGCCTGTCATCCAAACACTCTGGAGGTAGAGGCAGGAGGATTGCTAAGTTTGAGGCTTGCCTGGGCTACACAGTGAGCTCAGGGCCAGCCTGAACTACAAAGTGAGACCCTGTCTCAAAAACAAAACAAAAAAAAATCCATATGCAATCCAGTTTTTTTGTTTGCCTGTTTTGTTACTGTCATTTTGCTGTTCTGAAAATGGCATATAGGGCTTCATACAAGGGAGCCAAGTACTTCACAGTCAGCCATTGCCAACCCCAGCCAATTATCTACCAAGTATCAGTACTCCTTGCTGACTAGGACTTTCCATGAGTCTGATCAGTAATTTCCACTATCTCCCAGGATGTATCACAATGCCTGACACACAGCCAGGTGTTTAATAAATGTTTGCTAATGAATAAAGCAGTGGTGCAATAAATGCAAATACAAATTCCTACTAAAGAGATTCACAAAAACCTGGGGGAAACAGCTAGAAAGTCCAGTAATTCCTCAATCATCTATCTAAACTAGGATACAACTGCAAACTGGGTAACTCTAGGGATAGACGTTAAGAATGATAAAGATGATTCCAAAGACAGAAATACAAATATGGTGCAGAAACAAAATGCAAATCTTTTTGTTGTTTTGTTTTTTTTTTTTGAGACAGGATCTCACTTTGTGGCCCTGAGCTCACTATGTAGTCCAGGCAAGCCTGGAACTCAGCAATCCTCCCGCCTCTGCCTCCCGAGTGCTGGGATTACAAGCGTGAGCCACCACACCTGGCAATGTGGTATGTGGTATTGATGGCTGGTGGGCGTGAGTCACCACGCCCTACATTGTATGTAGTTACTGGGCTCCAACCCAGGGCCATGCGCTTGTGAGGCAGGCGCTGGAACAACTGAGCTAAATCTCGGGCCCCAAAATGCAAATCTTTTTTTGTTTTGTTTTGTTTTTTTTTTTTTTTTTTTTGAGACAGGGTCTCGCTTTGTAGTTTGGGCTGGCTATGTAGCCTAGGCAAACTTCAAACTCAGCAATCCTCCTGTCTCTGCCTCCCGAGTGCTGGGATTAGAGGTGTGAGCCACCACGCCCAGCTAAAATGCAAATTTTGACAGGCCTGCCAGCCCTTTTACTTTGATCACTTCAACTGTAAACAAGCATTCTTGTTGGGAAGCTGAGCTCATGACCCAAGTAACCTCCCTGGTGCACTGAGATAACTCACAAGACTGCATCACACTTCAGACTTACTGAGCAAGATTCAGTCATTTGTGCTTTGCTCCTTTTTATTAGCTTCAAAGTTTAAGTAGTCCTACCAGGTCTAGCTTAGGAGTCCACAGGATTTACACTAACGTTTCAAAAAAGGTCAGTTTATTTGTCTTTGGAGGTAAAGAGGCAGAGATAAAACAGAAAACTCAAAGGAAACTGTGAACCTAGCACTTTCCACCATCACACAATCTTGCTGATTCATTATTTAAAGCTGGTATACCCAAACACTAAAAAAGAACCGACATTTCATGTGGGGCTCTAGAACTTTCTAAATGCCATTTGAAGTACAACATATGCATGAGGAAAAGAAATGCAAGAGCAAATTAAAACCTTTAGAGACTCTTAAGTATTGAAACAATTATTATACGTCTATTCTACTTTACCTGCACACTCCTTCCAAAACTTTAAATCAAAGTAAAACCAATATTCAACTAAAAGATGTGATTTTTCCCATAATGACTGTTTTGATTTGTTTCTTTGCAAAATATCATGTTCTTCCAAAAGTTTCTTCCTCACTTTATGGTGCCTCTGGCTTCCCGGTGCATTAAATATATGGCTATTGGATGATCCAGCCAGGGATGGATGAATGTTGGATTAGGGTGAGGTGTGAAATGCTAGGCAAGGCCCCTATGTCTTAGCTTCAGTTTCCCCATTTACATAATGAAGAGCTTACTTAAGTTAATGTTATTCAGAATGTTTCAATCTTATTTTCTCAAAGCACAATTATTAGTTATTTCTTGAAGTGATTCTGATAGCTCTGAATCTTATTGGTCACAACACTGGTCAGACTTGAAGAAATGGGGCTGTAACTCTGTGACTTGTAAAATAGGGCCTGCAAAGTCCTGTTGGGGGCCAGAGATTTAGCTCAGTGGTTCCGGTGCCTGTCTACCAAGTGCAAGGTCCCTGGTTTGATTCCTGGTAACCACATACAACAATACCTGGTATGGTGACTCACACCCACCAGCAATCAATACCACAGTGCCAGGCATGGTAGCTCACGCCTGTAATCTGTAATCCCAACACTCAGGAGGCGGAGGCAGGAGGATTGCTGAGTTCGAGGCTTCCCTGGGCTACACAGTGAGCTCAGGGCCAGCCTAAACTACAAAGCAAGACCCTGCCCCCCCCAAAAAATAAAAAAAGTCCTGTTGGCTAGTATTACTAAATTCCACACAAGCAGACCTCAAATAGCTATGCATAAAAACAATGAAGAGAATGTTCAGTTTCCTCTACTCCCTCAAGTCAGCGATTATGAACCATCACTAACTCTGTGGACTCTTAACAGGCTTGTGCACCATAGGTGTGAAGTGCAGGAAGTTAAACAAATTCTAACAGGTTTTGTACTATAAGGTCTCTGTGAGTTCTCGTAAGTAAAGACCTGCCAGATCTTATACCGGGTTCACACATTTAATGCTCATTTATAGATGCAGAAATTGAGGCACAAGGGAGCTGAAGTTTAGAGAATCATGGAGCCCATTATAGATGGTGCTAGGTCTTAAACCAAAGTCTATCTTGAGTTTGATCCCTGGTACTGAAAAAAAAAAGTTTATCAATAAAATAAATGCTCTTCTTTATAATATAGAACTGGCTTCCATCAGCTTCAAATATTGCTGACAGACATGACTACTATTCAGGCTGATCTATGGTAGGCAACAAATCACTAAATTATTTGTTCAAGACCTTCTCATTTGTTTCTTTGGAAAGAAAACCCTGAGGTTATACTTTGTCTGGGTACCTCTTCGTACTCGTCAATAGAGGGCACATGATTGCTAAAACCCTTGAAGGTTGGCCAGACTTATACAACTATTCAAAAGTTCAGTTAACTATAAAGCAAATCTTAAAATATTTGAAGACCTAGAAGATCTCATCTGAGTCCTTCATTTTTCAGAAAAGCATGCTAAATCTTGTAAGGAAGAGTAGTTTGACTCAAAAGTAAGCAAGGAATTATAATCTAGTCCTAGTAACCCTGGAGGCTGACATAGCCAGACTTCGAGTTTAAAGCCAGCCTGAGCAACTTAGGGACATCCTGTCTCAAAATAAAAAACAAAAAGGGCAAAGGGTTGGGATGTAGCTTAGTATTACAGCACCTGACTAACATGCACAAGGCTCTGTGTTTAATCCTCAGAACTGCATTAAAAACATACCTAGATCCAGGGCCTGAGATTTAGCTCAGTGGTTCCGGCACCTGCCTAGCATGGTTGAGGTCCCTGGTTCAATCCTTGGTAACCACATATAACAATACCAGATGTGAATGACTCACACCCACCAGCAATCAGTACCACATTGCCGGGCGTGGTGGCTCATGCCTGTAATCCCAGCATTCGGGAGGCAGAGGCAAGAGGACTGCTATGAGTTTGAGGCTTGCCTGGGCTACATAGTGAGCTCAGGGCCAGTCTGAACTACAAAGCAAGAACCTGACTCAAAAAAAAAAAAACACCTAGATATTCAGGTTTCAGCATTTAATCCTTTTTCATTTACCTGCCTCAAAACATTTTATTTGTGTCATATTCAATATGTATATATTCACCTATCCAGAACCATTACAGTAAATATTTCCTAAGACATTTAAGGTTTTTCAAATAGTTTTATCTTTCCTACTGAACTATAGCAGACTTTCAAAGGTAAAACACAAGGTCCAATGAAACATCACCTGAGAATATCATAACTGGCAAAGTCCCACTGGTAGAGACCAAGTGCTGAACTACAGACAATGTATTTGCCATCAAAATGAAGTCTCGGCTGCAGGCAGATACTCCTATCCTCAGAGACAGACAATGTCTTTAAGCACTTGCAGTTGATTTCTCTCCCAATTGGCCAAATCTATAAGAAAAAAAAATGAGGAAAGATAGGACATCATACCACTACAGAAAAAACTGTCTTTATTATGGTTTGTATTTAGTGCTATTAAAACACAAAGTGAAATATTTGACAAAGATTCAGTCAAAAATCATGCATTTAATGCCGGGTGTGGTGGCTTTCGCCTGTAATCCCAGCACTCAGGAGGCAGAGACAGGAGGATTGCTGAGTTCGAGTCTTGCCTGGGCTCCATAGTGAGCTCAGGGCCAGCCTGAACTACAAAGCGAGACCCTGTCTCAAAAAAAAAAAAAAAAAAAAAAAAGTCATGCATTTAAGTGCCAGGCGTGGTGGCTCACACCTGTAATCCCAGCACTCGGGAGGCAGAGACAGGATTGCTGAGTTCGAGGCTTGCCTGGGCTACATAGTGAGCTCAGGGCCAGCCTGAACTGCAAAGCGAGACCCTGTCTCAAAAAACAAAACAAAAAAAAGTCATGCATTTAAGAACTGATTCATCTGTATAATCTTATTTTTAAAAAATAATAACATTTTTGTGGATTTTTCACTTAGAAATCAGAGCTATACATTATATAGTATACAGGGTGAGTGCATCATCCCCTTCCCCCTTTCCAATGGGTGTGAGATAACTTGAGAGTGGACATCCACAGAACAGTCTCTGTCTACTATGTCACTTTAATTTTCTTGTATTTGTCAGGTTGTTTTGTTGTTGCTGCTGGAAAAAAACTCACCTTGATCTCATATTTGTCTGCACTTAAGAGGATGTAGTCTCCAGGGCTATGCAAGAGAGATCTGACTTTGCACTTCTGCAAAACCACCTGAAAAAATAAACATCAATATTATGCTGTGTTTACACTTCTCTTATTTCATCTTTGAAAATTAAAATATGAACAATGCAGGGTGTGGTGGCTCGCACCTGTAATCCCAGCACTCAGGAGGCAGAGGCAGGATTGCTGAGTTCGAGGCTTGCCTGGGCTACATAGTGAGCTCAGGGTTAGCCCAAACTACAAAGTGAGACCCTGACTCAAGAAAAAAAAAAAAAAATTAAAATACAAAAATGAACTTGAAATGATATGGTATGGCAGAACCAAGTCAAAAACACCATAACCAAATTAACCACTACTAAGAATTTTACCAAAACCAGATTCTCTGTTATTAACTGTATCTAAAAGTTAACAGCATTTAATCTTTAGTCTGGAAGCAAACATTAGGACTAATTTTTAACACTGTAAAATGGGACATAGAAAATATAAGGAACAGAAAAGTCTCCAGACACAGAAGTAAAAGTAAGTGATCTTGTGCCGGGCGTGGTGGCTCACGCCTGTCATCCCAGCACTCGGAAGGCAGAGACAGGAGGGTTTCTGAGTTCGAGGCTTGCCTGGGCTACATAGTGAGCTCAGGGCCAGCCTGAACTACAAAGTGAGACCCTGTCTCAAAAAAAAAAAAAAAAAGTAAGTGATCTTTTTCTATGAACATGCACATTTTCAGAGGAAAAACACTAGTTCTGGAACCAGAACCTAACTTTGTAACACTACACTAGATCATCTAACTTCTTTTTGTTTTTTTAAGTGCTGGGCATTACACTCGGGCCCGTAGGCATGCTACGCAAGTATTCAACTGCTAAACTATACCCCTACACTGACCTACCCACTTTGTTTCTCACTTTCTTCATACTGAAAATAGGAGGTAAGGAACCTGTTATTTCAGTTCAGTTAAATGAAGATGAAATAAAACTATATAAAAAATATTAATAGAAGCTAATATTCCATTTGCCCTTAGGATAATCTATAAATGCTAACCTCTAGTTTTTATTTGTTAATTCATTTTTGTTTTACCCAGCATTAGAGATTGAATCAGGGATTGACACAAACTAGGCAAGCATTCTACCACTGAGCTACACCTCTAGTCCTTTTACTTTTTGAGACAGGCTCTTGCTGAGTTATCCTCCTGCCTCAAGCTCTCTAGCAGTAGAGATCACAAGTGTATATCACCATGCCTGCTTGTTATGTTTAAAAGTAAAACAGCATAAACTGATATGGGAAGCAACAAGGTTCAGTCACTGAAAAGCCTGGGTTAAAGTTCAACTGAAACTGACAGATACATTAATAGGTATCGAATATTTTGGGGCGTGCATCCCCACATCTCATTTAACACTCACAGGAATTTAGAAGATGATAAAACTCAGGTCCTAAACAAAGGAGCAATTTGTTTGAAAAGCCATAGGCATTACACTGCTCCAAGCACAATCCTGTGTATAATACCAAGTTGCTTTATACAATTTCTGTTTAAAAACTTAAGGCATTCAACACATAATTATTGATCTCACAAACTTCTCCATTTAGCGCCACCTAATTTAGAAAAATTCTCACCCCACCTAAAATCTATCAGTCATCTCTAATTTATTCTTCTTCTTTGTTCCCCACAATGAATGAACAAGTTTAGGGGACTTTACCCTAAAGCTACACCCCTTTCTTTTTTCATTGTCACTCAAATTAAGCCTAAGGCATGGGTACCTCTTGACTACCCTAAGCCTAACTGGTCACTCTACCCACTACCTGTGCCTCACTCCAATACATCTATTCCATACCCAACTTAGGCTTCTTAAAACCTAAATCATATCAGACCATGATGAGAACTTCCACATGCTTCCTAGTACAATTCTGAGGTCCACCATCCTTACATGGCTTAGTAAGAAAAATGTTTCTGCATGTCATTCCCATTTTCAATGCTGCATTTGATCCTCAAATCAACCTTCTTTGAAAATTAGATAACACCATATTGCAAAAGAATTTGTACAAGTTCTCTGCCCAACTGGGGGGAAATGGTTGTGCAGTGCTGAGGACTGAATCCAGGGCCTTGCACATACTCCACTGCTGAGCCACATCTCTAGCACCAGCTTCACTCTTTGTATACAGTTAAGTTTTTCAAAATGGAAACTGCTATTCTTATGAAAAGAGAAACACACTCATTCTAAAAGAGAAGGTACCCTCAATCCTACCAAATATATCATAAACATTTAGAAAGTAACATCACAGGGCTTGAGATTTAGCTCAGTGGTTCCAGCACCTGCCTAGCAAGCACAAGGTCCCTGGTTCTGGTTTGATTCCCCAATAACAACAATACCAGGCATGGTGGCTCACACCTACCAGCAATCAGTATCACATACCACAGTGCCAGGTGTGGTGCCTCACACCTATAGTCCCAGCACTTAGGAGGCAGAGGCAGGAGGAATACTGAGTTCGAGACTTGCCTGGGATACATAGTGAGCTCAGGGCCAGCCTGAACTACAAAGCAAGACACTGACTCAAAAATAAAAAAAGTAGCATCACATTCTACCTATATTTCTGTATATAATCTGTTTATCGTGAGCATCTTTCCACAGATGCAGACCATTCATTTAATACACTGGTCACTGTTAGGCACTATCATTGTTTATGACCGCAACTATTCCATTTATGCTACATCTACCACTTGTAAGGCAGTCCCTGCCAACCTACATTACCAATCAATGGAAAGCCTGACATAAAGAAGACTTAATCTAAGTCTTCCTACCTTGGTGACCCATTCCGTGTGTCCAGTTAGTGTGTTCAGGCATGTTCCAGCAGATAAAGCCCACACTTTCACGGTGAAGTCTGCAGAGCCACTCACCAAGATATCCAGCTCATCATTGTAGTCCACACTAAACACTAGTGCATATAACATAAACAAAGTTAAAACATACCTCTGTCAAGGGATCTTTTATAATAAACATTCAGAAATGTTTAATCTCCTTAGCTATTCAAAGATTTCCTAAACAGAGTTACTGTAAGAATAGTACTACTCAACCAGAAATTTTATGATTAAAAAGCAATTTCAAAATTCTTATTACAATTATAGCTTATTATTTTAAGGTTGGGAAGACCCAGAAACAATGCAATTTTGTATTTACGCCAGCTTCAGAGTGAGGCAAAACCAGCAATGAAGGTAATCCTTCTTAGGATTGCCTGTCTGACACTTCTCAAAAATTTATCTAGCTTATTCAAAAAGGGATAACACACATGGCCCTTCTCAGATTTGCAATGATAGTAAGACAAAAAAGTAAAGACATAAGCTGCAAACACTATCCAGACACAAGAAAAGTCAACACAGAGGAAAAACCAAGGACCTCAAAAGTCAGACTATCATTATTTCAAAACAGTATCTGAATTGCTTCCCAGCTGTATGCTCAGCACCTAAGCACACAGTATAGCAAGTACACAATATTTGCTGTTAATTATCTGCCAAGAGACACTGGAGACCCAGAGATGAAGACATTGGTCCTTCAAGAAATTCTAAGTATGGAATAAAGGAGGAAGTCCAGAAAAATTAAAACTGTATCTCTTGCTAGGAAAACACCAAGGAGAATGACTAACTCTGCCCAGGGCTATCAGGGAGAACTTCAGCAAAGAGGCGATTTTGGACATGGCCTATAAAGGATGAGTAGAGTTTATTAAGAAAAGAAAAAGAATCTGTAGGTGGAGGGAACAGCAAAGACATGGAGTTAAGAAAAGCCACAACAATGTCCAAGGAATAGAAAGGAGGACATCTTTTGAGCAGGGTTCCCAAAGCTGGTCAGTAACAAAATCATCCAAAGGCACAGTATAACTTGGCATTGTAGAATACCAATCTTCAGTTTAATATATACGTTCCATACAAAATCATACAACATCAAATATTAATTTCTAAAATAAGTGGTAGCAGATAGCAAAGAAAGAGAAAAATGTACAGGAGGATAAACCAAAGGGCTGGTGTGCTTTTGCTAGCAAAGCAGAGAGATGTACTCCAAAGAATTACTAAGCACCAGATAAAGTGCAGGGAACCAAGACAGGCATTTCTACAGATGCGACAGTCAGGTAAGGAGGTCAAGCTATCATATTTACTTGCATGATTAACATCATAACAATAATACAGATAATGGGGAAACCACCCTAGAGGAGCCCTATCTTTTCAGGGAATCTCAGAAGGCTTCCTGTAAATTGAAGTGAGATTACTAGAGCTTAAGAGAATAGCTTGTGATTCCCAAAGACTACAGCAGTACCTTTACAGATGGAAAAAATAAGGAGAGAGCTGATATATAAAAGGCTGGGAAACACAGCGCCAAAATTCAGCAAAAGGAGAAGCTCCTGTCTCGAGGATACAGTGAAGGGACCAGATTCCTGCAGAATAAGGCTACTGTACACTTATCAGAAAGCATTAAGGTATATTTTTCTTTTCTCTGTCAGTGGTTACTTGCTTTAATCATTTATAACTACGCTCCCAAAGAATGAAATCTGAGAAGACACAAATATTATGAACTATCTTTACTCTCAAGGACTCTCAGCTCTAAATCTACACATAAAATCCTCAGAATTTACGAGTGTAGGACTTAATTCAATTTGGTAATATGGAATCAGATTCTGTCCAAAGGGATATAATAAAACAGGCAGGGGAGAACTACCTCTCCTAGCACAAGGTTACACAGAATTTTTAAATGCAACAACAAAAAGCAAAACTGTACAAACTATTCCAAGTAAGAATTACTGGAATAAAGAAAAATAAATGCATTAACTGAGAAACAGGATAAAATGGAAGAATAATTTTAAAAACACGGAAAAGGTCTGACATAATTGGCTCCTGGTTTTAAGTAATGAGACTAATACAATTGTTAAAACCCTTGAAAAAGGGCAACCCACCCGCCCCTGTGTGCCCTCGGAAGTGCTGGGTCCTGGCTCCGGAACTCCATTCCCAGCAGGCCACAGTGTTGTCAAAGGAGCCTGTCACAAGCTTCTGTTCATCAAACTTCACCGCTGCACAAGTGTGGGTCTGGATACCATAAATGCACTGCCCTGTGCTGACGTCCCACAGCTTTGCAGACAAGTCATCTGACCCTTCAAGAGAAAAGCAGGGAGATTAATATGAAAAGTCATCCTGGGGCCAGAGGGTTAGCTCAGTGGTTCTGGCACCTGCCTTGCAAGCGCAAGGTCCTGAGTTCGATCCCCGGTAACTACATATAATGTTGGGTGTGGAGACTCACGCCCACCAACAATCAACACCGCATACCACAATGCCGGACGTAGTGGCTCATGCCTGTAATCCCAGCACTCGGGAGGCAGAGACAGGAGGATTGCTGAGTTCACGGCGGCTCGCCTGGGCACCATAGTGAGCTCAGGGCCAGCCTGAACTACAAAGCGAGACCCTGTCTCAAAAAAAAAAAAAGAAAAGAAAAGAAAAGAAAAGTCATCCTGAAGAAAGAAAATTCAAATCCAAACCATGTTACTCTCCAAGAAGACTCTCAGTGGTTACCTTCTCTAGTACTCTCACTTCAAGACTGAGAAAACCAAAGCATAGAGTACCAGGGCTATGTGTTCAGTCACCAAAATGGTATCAAATACACTGAGACAGAATTCAAGCTTTCTGGTTTAGTCCTTTTGCCTTAATTTTCCAATCTATAAAAGGGTAGTAGACCAAAGCATATCTTGGCACTTCCACTTGAAAAATACTGTGAATCTTTATTATAAGCTCTCCAATCCGAACTTGAAATGGGTAGCTATTACCTGTAAGTGTATCTTTATACC
The DNA here is from genome assembly GCA_004025085.1 of Thryonomys swinderianus. Lineage (NCBI taxonomy): Eukaryota > Metazoa > Chordata > Mammalia > Rodentia > Thryonomyidae > Thryonomys > Thryonomys swinderianus. The sequence continues at coordinate 58,241 of PVIC010001929.1, forward strand.
TGCATGTTTGTCCTCTACCCAGCAGTTCAGAACACATAACAAACGCTGACTAGTAAAGCTATATACTGGAACACAGTCCATTTTAATGAAAGTCAAAGATAAGGCTTAAAGCTGGACACAGTAGTACGTGTCTACAGTCCCAGCACTGGGGTGCAATGAAGCAGGAGGATCACGAGCTCAAGGCCAACCTGAGTTAATGAGTAATTTACTGAATCAATATAAAAAATTAAGGGTGGGATACCTGTGGATGGAGATCAGGTCAATCCTCAAGACCCCATCTTACACACACACACATTTTTAAAAAAAGATAAGCTTCAGATTATGGACTAACTTCTGCAAATGCTATTAATTTTTTGAACTGTCTTTAAATATTGTGAAGGAAACTCAACAAAAACCAGATATAATTTACCTCCAGACATTCACAGCAACTATTCAAAGAGCTTGTAAAAATTCCTTAAAATTCTGCAGGAAAAAGCAGATTTTGTTTCTGTCTCTGAAGAAAATTTAGATATCATGGTGACAATTCAAGGCTTTACTTTAAATCACTTCAAAATCATGATTAACCTGAATCTCACAACTATGTTTAAAGACTCAACAAAATGATACTTGAGACATGACATTAAATATACACAGTATGGGGGCCAGGAATTTAGCCCAGTGGTTCTGGTGTTTGCCTCGTCAAAAGCAAGGTCCCGAGTTTGATCTCCCAGTTGGTTACCAATACCACAATGCTGGGCATAGTGGCTTACACCTGTAATCCCAGCACTCAGGACGCAGAGGCAGGAGGACTACTGAGTTTGAGGCTTGCCTGGGTTACACAGTGAACTCAGGGCCAGCATGAACTACAAAGCAAGACCCTGTCTCAAAAAAATAAAAAATAATTAATAAACATATAGACATATATAAAATAAAACTAAAAATGAGGGGCAGGACCAGGTTTTCAATGAGCATGAGACATTAAAATTGCCCAGAGAAGTTTTATGAAAAACATAAGGAGAAGGGCCAGGGATTTAGCTCAGCGCTACTGTACCTACCTTGCAATCACAAAGGCCTGAGTACTCAGTTGGGGGAAGCACAAATAAGAAGGGGATGAAAGATGTGAAGCTCCAGTGAGGTCACAATCGTGCTCCATATGCTAGTGTTTCACAAACATGAGGAGCTGCCACTACTGGCTCTTCAACTGTCCTCTTACTTGCTTTCAAGCCAGGATTTGGAGTGTTTAAGGAAGGCATTTCAATGAATTTTTAAAAAAAACTTTTTAACTAGTTCAAATTTAAAGAATAAATAAGTTAACCAGATCAAAAAAAAATTTAAGTATACATTAGAGGTCAATAAAACCTCTCTGTAAGAAACCACATGTAAACAGATTACGCTTTGCAAACCAGAGTCTCTCTTGCCATTACGCTTTTCTGTAAGAATGGCCCACAGTCCATTGTTTGCCAATCCCACGTGTACATCTATTGAAATCTGTACCTACTGTGTATCTCTATATTACATAAATGTATGCAAACAGGAATAAGGGACAATCCATGAACAAGTTTTTGGAACCACCATAAAAAATAAGCATTATTGCCAGGCATGGTGCCTCAAGCCTGTAATCCCAGCACTCTGGAGGCACAGGCAGAGGCAGAGGCAGAGGGATTGCTAAATTTGAGGCTTGCCTGGGCTACATAGTGAGCTCAGGGCAAGCCTGAACTACAAAATGAGACCTGTCTTTAAAAAAAAAAAAAAAAAAAAGGGCCAGAGATTTAGCTCAGAGGTTCCAGCACCTGCCTCGCAAATGCAAGGTCCTGAGTTCGATCCCGGTAACCACATACAATGCTGGGCATGGTGACTCATGTCCACCAGCAATCAATACCACATACCACAGTGCCAGGCGTGGTGGCTCATGCCTGTAATCCCAGCACTCGGGAGGCAGACAGGAGGACTGCTGAGTTCGAGGCTTACTTGGGCTACATAGTGAGCTCAGGGCCAGCCTGAACTACAAAGTGGGACTCTGTCTCAAAAAAAAAAAGTATTATTTATATTATATGACAAAATCCATTGTGTTAGACATAGACATTATCTTTTCAGACTGACTGGGAAAATAAGAGAAAGTTGAGCTGATAAATGTGTCAGGAGGATGTTTAACTACAACCTTATGTGCATTTCTGAAAGATAATTATGCTATATCATGAAAACTGGTTTGGGGAAACAAGACAAGGGGCAAAAAGACTAAAGAGAAGAAGAAAAACAAAATGCAATTTATACATACAACAGAGAGCATCATTCAGCCTCAAAAAGAAAAGAAATAAAAAAAGAATGAAACTCGACACATGCTATATGAAGTAATCTTGAAGACAGTATGTTAAATGAAGTAAGATTAGATGAGATTACAACCACTGTGGAGATCAGTGTGGAGCTTCCTCAGAAAACTAGGATTAGAGGTCCCATTTGACCCTGCTATTCCCCTGCTAGGAATATACCCAAAGGAATTCAAAGAATTATATTGTAAAGTCATATATGCACCCATGTTCATAGCAGCTCAGTTTGCGATAGCCCAATCTTGGAAACAACCCAGATGCCCATCAACTGGAGGCTGGATAAAGAAGATGTGTTCTTTTATATAAAATGGAGTATTACTCTGCCATAAAGAACAAGTTTCATTCATGTGCAAATAGATACACCTTGAGGACACACTAATAAGTGAAATAAATAGATCACAGATAGTAAATACCATATCTTTTCTCTGGTATGAGAACCTGTAGATGTGAATGAGTTCTAGAATGTATGATGGACTTTGTAAAATGGGAAATATTCAAAGAAATGTGGTGAGGGAACATAATGAGGGGAAAGAATAAATATGATTCGGAAAGAAAAAGAAATAACATGTATATAAGGGGTGGGGGAGTGGGGGGGATAGGGATATGGGTAAAAATGAGAATTAACTTCTGTCTTATACTGGTACAAATTCCCCAATGTTGAGTGTGACTGTAAACTGTATATAGAATGTACCAATAAGGAATTCAATTAAAAAAGAGGATTAGATGAGATCACCAAAAACGGGTCAAATTCATAGAATTGAACAATGACTGCCAAGGCTGGAGTAGATGGACAGTTTGCTATTTAGATCCAAAGAAAGTTCTGTAGATGAAATGATGCCAATGGTTATACAACACTGTGAAGATACTAATGGCACAGAACTATACAGTTAAAAATGGTTAAAATGGTAAATTTTGTTATATATGTTTGTTTTTTTTGTCTATTTTGTACCAGAGATTGAACTAGGGACCTTGTGTTTGCCAGGCAGGAACTGGATCCAGTGAACTAAATCCCCAGCCCCATGTTATTTATGTTTTACTACAGTTTGAAAAAAACAACCTTTAAACCCTAAATAAATATTTAAACAAAAATAAAGTTGAATTGAGTTTCATTTTATAGTGGTACAAGTTACTCTTAATTGCTAATCCTATAGGAGCCCCTGTTCTCTTTGGTTATTATTTCAGGCCCCTTATCTCATTTGCTGCACTGAACCAACAAAGATAATCAATGATTAAGTCTAGTACGAAAGGACTATTAGGAAGAGGACTATTAGATCGCATGCAAGAAAGAAAATCCTTCCTCAATTCAGAAAAATTACTCTGATATATTAAAAACAAAAACCTTCAATCCCTGGTAGTGCAAAATAGATAGATAGATAGATAGATAGATAGATAGATAGATAGATAGATAGATAGATAGATAGATAGATAGATAGATAGATAGAATCTCTTTTTAAAAAACACAAAGAACACAGGATGAGTATGTAACACAAAGAGGAACTATAAACCCAAATGGAGCAATCTATCTCATTCAGTTTAAATATTTAACTGGAAGAAACAGATCTCAGCTCTCAAGCAGCTCTCTTGAGGCATGTGGCTCTACTACCTATCTGAATAGCCACTTGGTGCCTCTTTAAAGCCAGCTGTCATTCTTGCAACTCTTTATCCTTGTGTTTCTTTCACTTTCTCTTCCTTCTCTAAGGAAGGATCCACCCTAGGCTATTGTTTTTTCTTTCTAAATTTCCATCTATACTTATGATGTTACTAACTTCAAGTCTTTCTCTAGAAAACTCTTCAAATCTCTAACTCTGAATTTCTAAACACTGTGGATATCTCCACTTACATATAAAAATAAAACCTTGGTTCGCAAGAATAATTCATCCTGTTCATAATCCAAAGCACTGTGTATCAAAGCAGCAACAATGAGAGAGACAGAGACAGAGAAAAACCTGTTGTGATTGTAAGACTTTCAGCATAACATACTATTCATATTTTAAGACATCACTTGTATATCAAGTTAAATTTCTTAGAAATGTTTGCTCTTGTGGAACACTTGGGGATCAAGTTACTCATAATCTAAGGTTTGACTATACAATGAACAAATGAATTTGGTTCATCCCCAAGTAAAACTATCCTCTAAAATTATTCCATTTTCTTATCTTGTTGTTAGTACTGTACTACCACCTTTCCAGAAATACAAAATGAGGCAGGTGCCAGAATCACTGAGCTAAATCCATGGTGCACAGGAACAAAAAAGGAGAAATCTCATCCATTTTCGAAATCTCTCTTCTCTTTGCCACATATATAATTCATTCCCAAATTATGTTAACCCCCCCCCCCTTTTTTTTGAGACAGGGTCTCACTTTGTAGTTCAGGCTGGCCCTGAGCTCACTATGTAGCCCAGATAAGCCTCAAACTCAGCAATCCTCCTGCCTCTGCTGCCCAAGTGCTGGGATTAAAGGTTTGAGCCACCAAGCCCAGTAGTGTTGTATGTGGTAGATTGCCAGTGGGCATGAGTCACCACGGCCGGTATTGTTGTATGTAGTTACTGGGGATCAAACCAGGGACCTTGCGTTTGACCACTGAGCTAAATCTCTGGCCCAATGTTAACCTTATTTTAATCCCTGCTCTTATGTTCAACTGCTCTTCTTTTTTCTCTTAGCACTTTCCTCATTCTAGACCTACTTATCCTGACTTACACTACAACAGGCTAATACTATTTAGAAACTCAGAACTTAGAAGTTCTGAAACAACATTGGATTTCAAAAGGAGTAGTACTACCTCCTAAGGAAATAGTCTAAGAGATTTGTAGAAGTGGTTTCAGCTGTCAGTGATGGAAATGAGGGACTTTACTGGCATCAACTGGGTAAAGGATAGGAAGACTAGATATTCTGGAATATGTGGGACAGTAGATAAAAAGAACTCTTTATGATTATTAGGTATTCAAAAGGGAAGTTTATTTTTAGTTTTCTAAGTCTAGAATCTCTTTTGCAAAGTATATTTAACTGTCAGTGCAAATGCTTGATAAATTCAGGAATTACATACTTTGCTTTACTGGGAACTTTGGAAGTCTTTCACCAAGTGAAACTGTATCATTTATACTATGACACAAATACAGCAGACACTTCTAACTCATATTCATGACAACAGTACACGGGTATAAACATGTTTACTTCACTGTCTTTCAGCACAGTCATACTTAAGCATTCAAAGTTTAAGCGTGTTCTTTTAAATTACAGTCCCTTTTATTTCTCCTCTGGATCAGTATTTAGGCATTCAATTAATTTTTTTTTTTTTTTGAGACAGGGTCTCACTTTGTAGTTCAGGCTGGCCCTGAGCTCACTATGTAGCTCAGACAAGCCTCAAACTCAGCTATCCTCCTGCCTCTGCCTCCCAAGTGCTGGGATTACAAGCACAAGCCACCATGCCTGGCACTGTGGTATGTGGTACTGATTGCTGGTAGGCATGAATGTCCATGCCCAGTATTGTTGTATGTGGTTACCAGGGATTAAACTCAGGACTTGCTCTTGCTAGGCAGGTGCCAGAACCACTGAGCTAAATCTCTGGCCCCACATCTCTTAACTACTAAAAACATTAAACTGATTATCTGGGAAGAGGCTCTGAGTTCAACCCCTAGTACTGCAATCAATCAGTCAAGAGTCTAGTAAAACTAAAGCAAAAACAAGTTATTTAAAATTGCTGTGGGAGCTAGGTGTGGTGGCTCATGCCTGTAATCCCAGCACTTGGGAGGCAGAAGCAAGAGGATTGCTGAGTTTGAGGCTTGCCTGGGCACACAGTAAACTCAGGGCCAGCCTGAACTACAAAGCAAGACCCTGTCTCAAAAAAAAAAAAAAAAAAAAAAGATCGCTGTGGGAATGGCATAAATTTAGTGTAACTTGGGCCAGGGATTTAGCTCAGTGGTTCTAGCATCTGCCAGGCAAGCGCAAGGTCCCGAGTTCAATTATAGATACCACATATCACAGTGCTGGGAGTGGTGACTCACACTCATAATTCCAGCACTCAGGAGGCAGAAGCAGGAGGATTGCTGTGAGTTGGAGGACAGCCTGAGCTACAAAGCAAGACCTTGTCTTAAAAAACTAAAACAAAAATAAAAGTAAAAATAATTTAGTATTAACTGTAAACCTCACTAAGTAGAGCTATAAAGTCATTCAAACTTCTGGATCTGAAAACTCTTACTTTTTAGCTTCTGTCCCAAATAATTCAAGAGAAAAAACTAAAGCAAAAAAAAAAAAAAAAAAAAAAAAAAAAAAAAAAAAAAAAAAAAAAAAAAAAAAAGTAAAGAAAACAAAAGATGTTTCCAAATAACTGAAAATGCACTAAAGGAAAATGCACTAAAGGAAACAGCTGCTGATATCACTTTCGTTTACAGAAAGCAACAGTTCAAGCTTATTCAAAGTTACATAAAGTTAATACACAAATGTTATCAAGTTTTCTCGGGTGAAAAAAGAACACCAAGTACTCTTACATGTGACGTAAAGAAACAATGTTGATAAGAACTGCCAGGAGCAATTGTAAATACTGCCTAAGAATTATTTACCTGCCTATCAAAAAGTTGCCTAAAATATGAGTTGGATTGCAATCACCTGTTGAAACATATCTATTATAATTCAACAATAACATATAATTCTTAATTTTAATGATCATATATACATCTATATAAAATCATTTAACTGGCTAACATAAAAATCAAGTGTCTTCATTCCCATGCCCTCATTCTTAAATTCCAATTCTTAGAATTACAGAATTTTAGATTAATGGATATTTCCTTTTATATTTATATATATTACAAAAAATAAGCAAATTAAGCAACTCATGCAAAATGATCTAACAATTTCCTAGGGCTACAGATGCCTTTTTGAAAAAACTTTTCCTCAAAAAAACAGTCAACAATAAAGCTAGGCACAGTGATACAAACTAGGCATGGTGATACATTGTTCTGGCCTTTTGGGAGGCTGAGAAAAAAATAGAAAGTTCAAACCCAGTCTGGGTAGCTTACTGGAAATCTGTCTCAAATTTTAAAATAATAATAATAAAAAGGGTAGGGATGTGTCTCATTACAGAGGCCCTGGGTTCAATCCCCAGTACTGCCTCCAGACATTAACACTATGTCTCAAGACATTAAAAAAGTAATCTACAGCTTCCTGATTTACATCATGCCTAGTATTTGTCTTCTCTAGAAGGAAGGATGAGGATAAGGAGTGTGAGGATATTATAGATATCTAAAATCATCAACACTCACCACTCTCAGACCTGAGTAGTCCCACCAACCCCCATAGAACCAGAGGTGGAAGTCAGGACCTTTCATTTGCCAGATAGCAGCATCAGTGAGCTCCATTCCCAGCTGCAAACCTAAGTAGTCTCTGTGTTTTAAAAATTATCCCAATTATCCCCTTCTGCCAGGCATGGTGGCTCATGCCTGTCATCCCAGCACTCAGGAGGCAGAGGCAGAAGGATTGCTGTGTTTGAGGCTTGCCTGGGCTCCATAGTGAGCTCAGGACTGGCCTGAACCAGAAAGTAAGACCTTGTCTCAAAAAAAAAAAAAAAAAAAAAAAAAAAAAAAAAAAAAAAAAAAAAAAAAAAAAAAAAAAATCCCCATCAACAGAAAAAAAGGAAGGAGGAAGAGAGTGAGCACGTGAAGAAAAATAAAACCCAGGCATGCACAATATACACACCTATAATCACACTTAGGAGGCTGATGCGGGAGGACCGCCAAGAATCTGAGACCACTCTGCACTTTGTAGTGAGTTTAAAGCCAGCCTCAACTACACAGTGAGACACTATCTTAAAAAAGCACAACACAGGGGCAAAGATTTAGCTCAGTGGTTCCAGTGCCTACCTCGCAAGCACAAGGTCCTGAGTTCGATCCCCGGTAACCACATACAATGCTGGGCATGGAGACTCACGCCCACCAGCAATCAATATCACATACCACAGTGCTGGGCGTGGTGGTTCATGCCCGTAATCCCAGCACTCGGGAGGCAGAGGCAGGAGGATTGTTGAGTGCCAGGCTTGCCTGGGCTACATAGTGAGCTGAGAGCCAGTCTGAACTACAAAAGCGAGACCCTTTCTCAAAAAAAAAAAAAAAAAAAAAAAAGCACAACACAAAAACTAAAAACCATTTCCAGAATCTCTTACCTGTACAGAGAAGTCCATCCTTGTAGTAAAGTGCATACACTCTGGCACTGTGTCCAATTAATGATGAGGTCTCAAAGGCTTCATGGTCCTCCAGTTGCTTCATTCTTAAAATAGCCTTCAAATAAACCTTCTTCCAATGCAAAGCGTCCTGAACAGAATCATCTATCTGCCAGCCCAAATTTTTACAAGCAGTCTGCCACACCTCTGTACAGGCACTTATCACCTTATTCCACTGTTTAGAGACGAGGCAGCATGTGAGTAAAGTCTGAGGATCGAGCCATTTTAACAAATAAAAACTGAGCTCCAGGGGAAGGAGTTTGAGGAAGTCCCGCTTGAGGAGAGTCTCTAGGTTATTGGAGAGATGCCTGAGCTGGACTGCCCCACTCAGACTAATCAGGTGATCCAGAGTTTCATTTTTCTGCAAGTCCGTCAGAGAAAGAAACGTAACAGAAATGTTATCAAGCCATGTCTCAAAGTCCTTTCTCTCCATAAGGTTATGGAAAAATTTACCTGTGGCACATCAAAATATTGTATTAGTTCTGCTCAAAAAGACCATTCAAGCAAGACTAACAAATGAAGTATTAAAAATTAGTACAAAAAATTTGGCATTACAACTTTATGCTTAGTTGGTACATTACAACTTTACAGTTAATACACTATATATTTATCTGAATCATTTCCATGCACACAAAAGAAAATACATTTGAGAAAACATATTTTAACAAATCACGATCTCTAAAATTTAAATCAGGACAAGACTGGTGTGTGAGACTTATTCTTTCTGAAGTCTACATGCTACATGCACTGCTCAGTAAAACATTTACAAAGCATTCATCATTTATTCATGAAACTGTATTCTACAATATACCATCTATCAGCACCATTATAAAACTACTTCCTTGGTGAATACCTTAATACACTTTCTTTGGACACTAAAATCACAAAAGCAAGCACCAGCATGTGAGAATCAAAAACCAAGTATCTACAGCAGTAACCTTAGACATGAATTACTATGTTAGGCACCACTTGACTTGTCACAAAAACAGAACTGTACCGGAGGGTTAGCTCAGTGGTTCCGGCGCCTGCCTTGCAAGCGCAAGGTCCTGAGTTCGATGCCCCCCGGAAACCATATACAATGCTGGGTGTGGAGACTCATGCCCTCCAGCAATCAATACCACATACCACAGTGCTGGGCGTGGTGGCTCATGCCTGTAATCCCAGCACTCAGGAGGCAGAGACAGGAGAATTGCTGAGTTCAAAACTTGCCTGGGCTACATAGTGAGCTGAGAGCCAGCCCGAACTATAAAGCGAGACCCTGTCTCAAAACAAAAAAAAACACAGCACTGACTACTTGCTTTTTTAAAAGACGTTTGGGCAAAAGGTCTAAAGAGGGAAAATGAGCAAATGTAATAAGTCATGTGTCTCAGGTGTTCTGATTCTTCCACCTCCTTTATGGTACTGCCTATTATAACATGAATTACCCACTTACAAAGTCTGTTTTTATAAGCTTCATATGAGCTAATGTCAACTCTTAACCATGTGCTCTGGAGAGCCATGGGGGTCCTGGAAAGCGGCACAAATAAGGCAAATTACTGACCCTGATGCTGCAGGGTATGGTGGCACATGCTTGTAATCCCACTATTTGTGAGGCTAAGGCAGGAGGATCATGAGTTTGAGGCCAACTTAGGCAACACAAGACTCCACCTCAAAACAAAACAATAATCCTGATCTATCAAAACACTGAAAAAAAGTATAATCTTCACTTTATAGGTGAGGAAACTACAGTTCAAAGAAGGAAAATTATTTGGCTACAATCACAGTGCTAGAGAAATAGCAAAACTGAAAGCCATTGCTTTCGGTATCAGCAGTGTCTCTTCTAAAGTCAGTAACAACCAGAAGAACTACAACCTGGTGATAAGATCTGAAGTTACTTTGTGTCTCTGATTACACCACTTTCCAATTTTGGAGAGATGACAAACTGTTCCACTGGCTAGCTGCAAATTTAAAGTTTCCTCCATTTGTATACACAGGTGTCAACTGATTCTTCATAATGGAGACTAACCTAATAGAAAGAGAATAATCAGTCACCAATTTAAAAAATCTTTTCCCCAAGATTGGTCATGTATTGATAAACAGATTTTCTTCTCTTTATTTTCACATGTTTAAAAACATTTCAGCCAGAGATGTAGCTCAGTGGTGCTGCTACCTGACTGGCAAGTACAAAGTTCTGAGTGCTATCCCGGGTTCCACCAAATTAAAAAAAAAAAAATCATTCCCTCTTGTACTTCCTTACAAGATTGCTGTCCAATTTTAAAGGTTTATGTCTACATTAACGTGGAAGAGAAAAATACATTTCTTTCCACAAGCCACTTACATCAGACCTCCACAAAAAGACCTATCTTCTTCCAACTTTGTTAATGTAAAATTGAGTATCAGACAAGTCTCCAGTCAAGTCTGGCAAAAATATTCTCAAAGAAGAACCAGGGATTTAACTCAAGTAGTACCACGCCTACCTTGGAAGCACAAAGGCCTGAGTTTAATCCCTAGTACCACCAGAAAGAAAAAAAACAATCTCAAATGTACAAAAACAACAATTTGATTAATAGAAGCAACCGAACTTTCCAATCACATATATGATAAAATTCTGGTTTCTGCAACTGTGATTGGACTTCAAGGTATTTCCAAGTCAAAGGACTAGAAAGGATAGACTAATTTATATGAAAGATTTACTTGGCTTCCAAAAACTAATGAGTTCATACAAAATTTTTATCAACTTATCACAAAATAACAAGCTCCCTCCTTCCTTTGTGTCTTAGTGATTCTCTATAACATTTCTGGAAAAAAAAAAATCTTTTTTTTTTGAGCCAGAGTCTCACTTTGTAGTTCAGGCTGGCCCTGAGCTCACTACGCAGCCCAGGCAATCCTCCTGCCTCTGCCTCCCAAATTCCGGGATTACAGGCATGAGCCACCACACCCCACATTATGGTATGTGGTACTGATTGCTGGTGGGTGTGAATCACCATGGCCGGTGTTGTTGTATATGGTTACTGGGGATCAAACTTAAGACCCTGCACTTGCTAGGCAGGCACCAGAACCACTGAGCTAAATCTCCGGCCCTCTCCTCTTTTTTATCTGAAACAGCATCTTCCTAAATTTCCCAGACTAGGCTGAAATTTCAGATCTTTCTGCCTCAGCTTTTTTTTTTTTTTTTTAAGACAGAGTCTCGCCTTGTAGTTCAGGCTGGCTCTGAGCTCACTATGTAGTCCAGGCAAGCCTTGAACTTAGCAATCCTTCTGTCTCTGCCTCCCAAGTGCTGGGATTACAGGCATGAGCCACCACGCCCGGCTCTGCCTCAGCTTTTTGTGTTCCTAAAATTATGTACTTTTAAGAATAATCATTCGCATGACAATTCTGTAGGCATCCTCACAACATCACAATGACTAAAAAATACTGGTCAATGAAAAAGAACGTGTAAGCTATAAATGTAGGTCAGTGGCAGAAAGCATTTGCCTAGCATGCACGAGTCCTGAGTTCAATTCTCAGAAAGAAAAAAGGTTCTGGATTGTTTTTTTTTTAAACAATGAAAAGTATGGAAAGGCTTCCTCCAATACTATGCACACACACTCTGACACACGTCTGTCACTGAAATGCTTACATTCATGTGAGCTGAGTTAAATGATCACAAGGCAATTTACAATGTCCACTAAAATATTATCAAGAGCTCATCCTTAGTATACAGCTAAAACATACCCTAAACAGGCCAAGTTAATTTGCCCACAAGCTTTCCAGCACTTTTTTAGAGTAATCATTTGAGATTTATATATTTTCACTCTAAATTTCTTTTGTTCAGCTTGTACATTTGATTGTCCTGTAAGCTGGTTGACTCCTGTTTTCTAATTCTTCATCTCTGATTGTCATGAAAAACATTCCCCCCCCCTTAGAACTGGGTATTGAGTGCAGGGATGCTCTCCCCTGATCTTTATCCCAACTCATTTTTTAAAAAGTTTTTTTGAGAGAATCTCACTAATTTACGCAAACTGGCCTTGAAACTATGATCCTTTACTTCAGTTTCTCAAATAACTAGGATTAGTTGTGCACCAGCTGAAAGGGCACTAAAAAATAAATCAAGCATTAACTCTGCAGAATGTATTATTTAAACATCTGGGCCAAGGATTTAGCTCAATGGCACCATGCCTACCTCACAAGCAAAAGGTCCCGAGTTTGATCCCCAGTACCAGAAAAAATAAAATAAAAACACCAATTTTTATTTTTCTCAATCAGTTAACTTTCTTACGGTCACAGGTTTAAACTGAAGTCTATATAGAAAAGCTCTAGGAGTATCCCGTAGAAGTAGCACAAGGTCCCCAGGAAGAAAACACAGGAAGTACAATTTCAACACAAAGAGGAGCTTCTAAGCCATCAAAGCTTTCCAAAATGGACGAGACATGTCCAAAGTAGTACATTTCCCATTACTGTGGATAATCACAATGGCTGGATAAGAGGCAGAGTGTGGAGCAAGTGAAAACAATCTAGACTCAAAAAAAATTTTTTTTTTTTTTTTTGCTTTTTGAGACAGGGTCTCACTTTGTAGTTCAGGCTGGCCCTGAGCTCACTATGGTGCCCAGGCAAGCTGCCGCGAACCCAGCAATCCTCCTGTCTCTGCCTCCCAAGTGCTGGGATGACAGGCGTGAGCCACCACGTCTGGCATTGTGGTATGAGGTGTTGATTGTTGGTGGGCGTGTCTCCCCGCCCAGCATTGTATGTGGTTACCAGGGATAGAACTCAGGACCTTGCGCTTGCGAGGCAGGCGCCGGAACCACTGAGCTAAAACTCTGGCCCAAGACTCAAAATTTTTACTTAGCCAATTCCCACATTATCAGGGGACTAATTTCTATTTCTTAGAGTGAGAATCAGAAATAAAACAAGACACGTGAAGCCAGTTTAGGAGAAATCAAACAACACTTACTATGAATTTCATTATGATGAAACCTACCAGGGATCCTCTCTGTGGCACCGAGGCCAGAATGAACATGACTGCACTAACATCCCTTTCAACTTTATCTTACTAGTTTCTCTTAGTGCATGGAAGAAAAATCGAAGAACCTAACTTACTGGGTGTTTAGTTTTTAAATTAGGACAGTTAATGATAAGGTTGTCATTGCTCTTTTCTCTCTACCCTTCCCACATCCTGTGGTCTTGCTTCTTATACCCCAACCTCAAACTAAACATTAAACTTGCTCTACTCTCTTTGATATTAACAATCAGAACAGTTATGTGTGGTATGAAAAGATTCCTAAATTAAGAGATAAGTGCCTGGGCTTGATCTACCACTGACTCCCTATGTTCCTTTATGTAACTCTCACATTTGTACTGGTTTTAAAGACTAAAGCACTGCTCATAAACATTAGTTCGTTTGATCTTCACAAGTTCATGGAACTTATCAGTACCACTGCCCTTGACTAACAAGAAAATTTATAGCCCATAAAGTGGAGTGGCATTCCCAAAGATGCATAGGAAACATGCCCAACATCTTGCTCGGTCTTCATCTTCCCAAAGCAAAACAAAACCTGTATCTTGAGCTCTGATTAGAAACAGGGCATACCGGGTAAAACTGTGAATGTGTTTACCAGGTTACCAGGACCTGGCCTGGTACAGAATGAAAGCTAGACATCTGTGGTTGCCAGGAAGAAGCACAATATCCCACCTTTTCCGAACAAGCACGACCAGCTATGATGTACACAGGTTTTGAAAATGTAAGTCTACCTATAAGCTTATATACGCATAAAATATATTTTGAGTATTTCAGAAACTTACAACACTGGCAGCTTCCAGAGAGAACGGGACAACTAAGAAAAAGGGGTAAGAGATCCCTTTTAATTGCACACCATTTTAAATTTAAAGCCACGTGGATCTGGTACCTATTTAAAAGCCCCTAAGATAGATTTTTATGTTTTAAAATATGTTTATAAAATATCAACTCTGCAACTCCACCTGCTGCTGTGTGACCTTGACCAAGTCAACTTCATCTATCTCAAGCCCACGTCCTTACTAGTAAAACGTAGCCACAGACAGCATTACTTACAAAGGGTTTTGTGAGGCTCAGACTACACATAAAGCGCTTGGCACACTACTAGGCACTCTACAATAAATGCTAGTTGCTATTATGTAGGATTAATACTGTTAGCCTTGTTTTTATTTTCAAACAGGACCTTACATACATACGTTTCCAGGAAATACCCACACTTTCGGCGCGGTCCCTCACATTACTACAACGCTCTGTACTTCATAAATCACCTCTCGGCGCTACACCACCTCACACTGGTAGCCCGAGGGAATCATTGTTAACTCATTTCACAGTTAAGAAAACAGGGACCAGGAGGGAGAAACTAGGAGGCAGGAACTCCGAGACCTAATTTTCCAGTCTCTAAAACATACTCCACATCCCTTAGCACGCTCGACGTTCCCAGGTACCCTGCTCAGAGAGCCGTGTTCCGCGGGGCACTGACCTGAGCGAGCGCCCCGGGACCCGGGACCTCGCGCCGGGCTCACACCGACTAGGGGCGCTTGGGCCGGTAGAGCCTCGCAGCGGCCGGGTCCGCTCCGCAGCCATGGCGCCTGCAGAGAGGGAAAGACAAACAGCCCGAAGCACGGCGGGTCAGCAGAGGCACGGGCGCGCCACAGCCGCCCCCTTGCACGGCGGGCACCGCCTAAAATACAGACCTGGACCTGCGGCCGCCGCTCCGGGTCTGCAGCCTCACAGGGGAGCGGCTTCCGGTGCTGCCTGTGTCATCTCCGTGCGCCCCGCCGCCCCGCGGCTCCCGGCGGAAGCGATGCACTTCCGGCGCTCTCCCGGAAGGGGCGGTGGGAGGAAAAAGGAAGGGGAGTGGAAGACGGAGTTGTTTGACTCTCGCTGAACTTAGTGCCGTGCAAATCTTACCACAGTGTCCATTTGTGCCATATTTTTCAGTTTTCGCAGAGACCTTGTGAACCTCACTCAGTTTGTACCAGCTCTCTTGCACCAGCTCAGCCGTCGTTTTTCTTACTCTCGCTTAATAGGAGAGAGGGAGCTACTGCTAGAGAAGACAGAGCCAAATTTAAAACAGTCCACTGAACACCTATTATATCCCAAACATCGTTCTAGGAGATAGTTTAGTGAACAAAAAACAAAATTTCCTCACTACCTGGGGCCTACGTCTGTGGAAGGAGGAAGACAGATAAACAAGACATAGGACAAGCCTTAGCAAGTTGTTAAGGAGAGAAATGAATCATGGTGGACTGCAGTCGGGTGATGTGAATCACAATACTTAAACTCTGGCTGTACTACATAGAACATAGTGTTTACAGTACTTAACGTCTGACACTTTATTTTCCTCATTTGCATAACTACCCCCAGCCCATTGTTTTGAGGGTTGAAGACTGGCTTGCAAGTCTTTTACTGTCAATGTGTGCAACTGCTACACATTGTGATACTTTGTCTAAATAGCCCTCATTTAGTTCCCACAGTCACTACTGTTATGCCTGTAAGACCCAACTTGACATAAGAACAGCCATTTTGTTAAAAACCACGACTTGTGTCCTGTAACCTCCCTGTGAACCAAGAACTTGTCTCCTTGGGAACTGTCCACTCAACTGATGCGTGGAGCTGCAGATTATATGTTTTATTGGTTTCTGAAACGACTACTTCTGCACTTTAACAATAGAATGATCTGATCACTTTTGCATAGAAACCTCTTGGCAACAGGTGGAGGAGTGGTAAATTTTGCCTTTAAATACTGTGTGTTAGTCTAAGTGGGTGCCTTCTTGCAGATGGAAGGATAGCCCTTAGCTGAGTAATAAAGCTCTTGATTGGACCTCAAGATCATGTCGTGTCCTGAGAGACTGTCTCAGTGGGACTTGGGCACAACAATCCCTATATTTAGAGATCAGGAAGGGAATCTGAAAAGACTTAAGTATCTTGCCCAACGTTATAGTAACTGACCGTCACAGTATCTCAACCCAAACCAATTTGACTTTTTTGCTTTTTTGTTTTGTTTTGTTTTGCTTTGCTTTTTGAGACAGGGTCTCGCGTTGTAGTTCAGGCTGGCCCTGAGCTCACTATGGTGCCCAGGCAAGCCGCCGCGAACTCAGCAATCCTCCTGTCTCTACCTCCCGAGTGCTGGGATTACAGGCGTGAGCCACCACGCCCGGCATTTTAGTATGTGGTGTTGATTGTTGGTGGGCGTGTCTCCACACCCAGCATTATACGTGGTTACCGGGGATCGAACTCAGGTCCTTGCGCTTGCGAGGCAGGCGCCAGAACCACTGAGCTAACCCTCCGGCCCTCTTTGCTTGTTTTTTGAGACAGGGTCTCACTGTGTAGTTCAGTTTGTCTTGAAATCAGTATGTTGCCCAGGCTAGCCTCAAATTCATAGGGGTCTTTCTACCTCAGCCCCCCCCCCAGTGTTGGGATTAGAAGTGTGAGCCACCACGTCTTGCCAAAACCAATTTAAAAGCACAAGCAAGCATCCTTGTATATTTGGAAGGGCCACAATCTGCATTTGCATGTGTTTGTATAGCACTGTCCACTAGGATCCTCAGCAATGGTAGAAGTATTTTCTCTTGGTTCTGTTAAAATGGTCACCGGCCTCTTGTAGCTACTGAACACTTGAAAAGTGCCTAAAGTAACTGAGAAACTAAAATTTTAATTTTAATTAATTTAAATTTATAGAGCTACATGTGGTTAATTGTTACCATATTGGACAGAATAATTCAATTATACACCCATAACACACAACGTGGGCAATATGAGAGTCACGTGTCCATTTAGTGGCAGAACACAGCTGAGGTCCCAAGTATTCTGACTCCAACTAGGGTATTTGAAACTTGTGTTAAAAGGAAACCACATATAGGGTCTTCAAAGTCAGGTTTCAAGAGCAAATTTGATTTGGTAGGCACTAGGAAGCCATGGAGAAGTAGGATAGAAAAAAGTATAGGTAGAAAGAAGGCAAGAAGAAATCATAATTTAAAATTTGCCCTTTTAAGAAAAATGACAACTTCAAAATACAAAAGTTTTAAGCCTTATTCCCTTTCACAAAACTCAGAAAGGGATGGAAGGAAAGAAAAAAGGGGAAAAAAGAATTATTAATGTTCTTAAACCAGGAATCATGAGTATCACCCGTAAATTACACTTCCTACCACAGAAAACAGAGAGCATTATCTCAACTTCAAACACAGTTAAAGAATTTCTATTCTAACACAGACCACCAGATGGGTAAACTGATAGACAGTAGGAATCCATCCTAGCTTGCCCATCTCTCTTTTCTTTTTTTTTTTGAGACAGGGTGTTGCATTGCAGTTCAGGCTGGTCCTGAGCTTACTGTGTTAGCTCAGGCAAGCCTTGAACTCAGTAATCCTCCTGCCTCTGTCTCCCCTGTGCTAGGACTACAGGCTTGAGCCACCAAAACAAGCATTTGTGGTATGTGGTACTGATTGCTGGTGGGTGTGAGTCACCACGCCCGGTGTTGTTGTATGTGGTTACCAGGGATCAAACCAGGGACCTTGCACTTGCTAGGCGGGTGCTGGAACCACTGAGCTTAATCTCCCACCCCTATCTTGCCCATCTCGAGGACACACCAAAGGGCACATACCACCCCAAACCCTGCCTATAATGTGCCTCTCTCAAGGGCCTGCTCTTTATTTTCTTTGAGTGAATACAGTTCAAATTTGACTTACTAAATCTCTTTATACATTTCACTGATGTGTTTTAAAAATTATTTTTCTGTACCCCATGGTAGTTCCACTTTGGGAGATCTCCAGGGATTTATCTAATAAATAACTGTAGGCTTCCAAGCCAGAGTAACTGGTAACACTGTAAGACACTAAGAAGAGATGGATACATAGTTTATCTCTATGAAAGGAATGCCAATCAAGAAAACTAAGCAACTAGTATCTCTCCTGCAAAGCCCCAGAAAGTAGAAGCATGATAAATCAAGCTGAAAACTCCAGACGGAACTGCTCCAAGGATAATATCGTTTGAATGTCTCAGAAAAAGGAAACCAATCTCTGTAAGTTTGAGGCCAGAAAAGATGCAAGAGGAAAATTTATGACTATAAAAATGCAAAATATAATTCATGTTTAACACTCACAAGAGCCATTTAATTGTTGGATTAACTACATGTAATAATTTCCTTTCGGTTGAAAGTTTTAGCTTAGGGACCGGAGATTTATTTAGTTCAGTGGTTCCAGGACCTGCCCAGCAAGCACAAGGTCCCTGGTTGGATCCCTGGTAACCATGCACAACAATACCAGTCGTGGTCACTCACCCACCAGTAATCAGTACCACGTGCCACAAATCCCGGGTTTGGTGGCTCAAACCTGTAATCCCAGCACTCAGGAAGCAGAGGCAGGAGGATTGATGAGTTCAAGGCTTGCCTGAGCTACATAGCTCAGGGCCAGCCTGAACTACAAAGCGAGACTCTCTCTCAAAAAAATAGAAAGAAAGAAAAAAGAAAAGAAAGTTTTAGCTTAGCCATTCTCATTTGATAAAAATTTCCAAGCTTGCATGATGATTGTTCTGAAAATATAGCCAACTATAATCAAGACAAAACGGCACATACCAGTAATCCCACCTCTTTGAGAAGCTCAGTCAAGATACTCACAAATTTCAGCCCAACTTTGGTGATTTATTTAGTCGGTTAGCAATACTTTGTCTTGAAAGAAAAATAAAAATGGACTGAGGAGTTACCTCAGTGTGAAGACGTAGTAATTCCCATTACTGAGAAGAAAGCAAGCAAGTAAGAAAGAGAGACAGACAGACAGAGAGAGAAGAAAATAGCCATCTTTAGGAAGTTACTTCTAGTCCAATGAGCACAGTAACTATAAACTCCTCTGTTTGGCAGGTAGGAAGATCATTATGTGAAAAATAAGATAAAAATATAACCCTGAAAGAAAACAGAAACAGTTCTGTGACAAGAACATGCTGAATGTTGTTTCATTTCTTGAAATAAATTTGCTGGTAGAAATGATATTTAGAATAATTCCTACATGCTCAGAAAAACAAAAACAAAGCAAATATTAGTAGACATCAAATAGTCTCTTCAGTTCAAGTTAAAATGAACTACATGACAACTATTCCTCATTTAAACCTACCTGTGAAATTCGGGCTTATGACTGAGATCCAGCTCTTCATACTTCTGACATGGCGCTCACACTTAAGACTTAAGTCTTTTTCTTTTTGTGCAGTTCTGTACATTGTGTTGATACAGTCTCAATGTCTTTTCTTTTACAGTACTCCTTGTTTATACAGTACTGTAGTTATATGTTCCATTATATGTTACAGGACTGCATGTGAGGATTATGCAAATCAAAGCAAGGTCATCAAGTTGGAGTTTCCTTTGATCATTTATTTGTTCTGAATACTGCAATGTACATGCTATGTACAATTCCTCATTTAACGACTAATTCATTTAACGACCTAGTTGCAGGCACACAACTTGCCTGTTACATGAGGAATGCCTGTTGTACTTTAGGCACCTTCACACTGAGTGTGTTGTGCAAATAAGCAACATATCTATTATTTCTATAATCTCCGATACTGGAGAAAAAAATAAACTACCAACTTTTTTGATATTAAGGCTAAAAAGCAAGTAGGGTTGCTTTTTGCCTCTGTATCCACAAAATACATGGACTTCCTGCTTTGATGTAGAAGGGAATGATCTGGAGCATGATCTTAGATGCTGGTCACGTTGCTAGAGACAGAACGGGTGTCCCAGAGGGCCAGAAAAACTTACCCTTTATCTGGCTCACTTCTAAGGGTTACTTTCTTCCAACAGTTCTTCCGGTAATAATAAAACTAATTAATTTGGAGTGAAATAAATTCTCAGGTATAAAGGCAAAATAATGTTACCTTTGACATTTTTTGATATGTGTAAATGTCTCATAGCATATGGATGCACATCTTTTCTCGTGAGTTTATATTTATACATTTCTGAACCACAGAAAATGAGTGAACAATTATTATTGTTGGCTCTGTGATTGTTTTATGTATTTTATTTATTTTATTTTATTTTTGAGACAGGGTCCTGCTTTGTAGGCCAGGCTGGCCCTGAGCTCACTATGTAACCCAGGCCAACCTTGAACTCAGAAGTCCTCCTGTCTCTGCCTCCTGAGTGCTGGGATTACAGGCGTGAGCTACCACGACGGCACTGTGGTATGTGGTACTGATTGCCGGTGGGCGTGAGCCACCACAGCCCGTATTGTTGTATGTGGTTACCAGTATCAAATCAAGGACCTTGCACTTGCTAGGCAGGCACTGGAACCACTGAGCTGTCTCCGGCCCAGAGCCATCTTGTGTGTGTGTGTGTGTGTGTGTGTACAGTCTATACATCTTGTTGATATAGTCTCACTTTTTTTGTAAAGTATACCTTATTTATACGGTACTATAACTTTGCTGATTTACTATATAGTACTGCAGTTTTATATTCTGTTACATAACAGTACTGCATATATGACTTACACAAATAAAAGCAAAGTCCATCAAGTTGGACTTTCTTTTTGGGGGGGTTTTAAAAAGGTCTTTATTGGTACATTATATATACACATCATGACCAAACACAATATTGAGAATTTGTACCAGTATATGATACAATTTCTCACTTTCCCATTCCCCCACCCACCCTACAACCTCCCGTCCCTATATACATAAGCTTTGTTTCCTTTTCTTTTACTACCATCATATTTTCCCCCTTGTTACTTACCCCTATCTGCCATTTCCCTTTGAATATTTTCTGTTTCACAATATCTACCATATATTCTAGAGCTCTTTTACATGTTCAGTTTCTCATACTAGAGAAAAGATACGGTATTTACAGATCTGTGACCTATTTATTTCACTTATGAGTATGTAGTTGGACTTTCTTTCGACCATTTCTTTTGTCCTGAATATAGGTACTATATACAATTCCTTGACCAATTCATTTAATGATCTTGTCACAAGAATGTAACTCGGTTACTAAAGCGGAAGTACCTGTATTTCATATTTGAAGATAACCTTACTAGAAACAGGTAGCTTCATGACATAATCGATTTAGGAAGCTCTGCATGGCCTATGCCATGTATTCGGAATCCTTCCCAACTAGGCATACACTAATCTCACTATATGATATTTCCAGGAGGAGACAAATATCAAAATGCATTTTGACAAGTATTGTTTGATATATAGGGCAGTTTTACTATGTCGATGTACCAAGAGAAGATATTAGTCCACTTGTTTAGCTTCTTGAGGTGCACTCCTAAAAACACTGTTTAATATTTTTCCTTGGGGGATGATGCTGTGGAAATGATAAACGAGTGAACTGTTCTTTGAACTCCCACATATATTTTACCAGGAACTCAGTATGAATTGAAGGGCTAGTTTGATGAGAGGCTGATAGCATTTGAAGAAGTTTGCTTTTTCTGTTCTTTGCTCTGGATTCACTCTAGCTGTAACACTATCAGCACTCCCTCTCCTGCAGTAAGCAGGTATTCTGGGACAAAAGCTCACGTTGATTGGCAAGAAACCTTATCCTTAATGTTTGAGATGCAAAATACTGTACTGCTGTTGCTATTAGACCAGAGTGATCCTGAGATACATTTGAGCATAACTTGGCATCTGGATTCAGTAACTTCCAAAGCCTAGAAAATGCTCACAGACAATATGCAGGTAAGTTTCTGATAATTTCTGAAGCATTTGCTATCTTCTAAAATAGGCTTTGAGGAAGCTAAATTTCTTCTATGTGCAATATATCAGCACAGAGAAATGGGAAAGATTTCAGATTATAATTATGGGAGTTTGTTTTGTTTTATCCTATTCAGTGGACTGGACAACTTAGGACTCAGGATCTCTCTAGTAATTAAGGCTAAGCTTCAGAATCTGACAGATTCTAGTTCAAATTGTGGCCTTTAACCACTACGTGCCATTGAGCAAAATGCTAAACCATTCAGATCCTCAGCTTAATTTTGAAGATATCTGAAAGGGACTTTACTAGAGGCAAACGAGCTCAGTTGTAAATGTTTAGCACAGCATCTGGTACACAGGAAGTGATGAATAAGAGGTAACTATTATTATGAGAGGCTTTGTTGATCAAAGGTCTAATGAACAAAGATTTAATTCCTTTAATGTTTCTTAGTTCTGTTATTACTGTTCTGTGTATTTCCTTTCCAGATGGAAAGTTTTCACCTTCTTTGTGAGTAAGCTGGCACAGATCCATCCTAGATCTTTGAATAGGTACTAATTATGCAGGTCGTAGAAACCTGCCCACATTGACAGACATTTCAGATGGATTAGGAGATATTGCCCAAACATATTCTGATTCAGTATCAGATTAAACTGGAAAGTCATGCTAGAAGAACATAGGTGTTTGATAATAGCCAGAGTGTGATGACCCACAAAAGCAACTGCTTCATGGAAAAAGAGCCCTTGACCTTTGTAACCAGAGAAGTGCTTCCACTCAATTAGATCTCAGTGCCTCCATTCAAAACAGATGATCATATATTTTCCTATAGGTTTGTGCCACAGTGATACTTCTTATTGTGTAATGTCCATGTTGATTTCTAATTCCTTTTTATATCTCAAATTTCTGACAGTGTCTTGTATATAATAAGTAGGGTTTTGTCAAAACAAGGAAGAAAGCAACTAACATTTTGCTTAGTGTCCACTTTGAGCCAAACACTGGACACAGTAGCACTGGAAAAGGACGAAACATGATGCCTACTGTCCAGGCGACCACAGTCCAGGAAGAGACAGATAATAATAAATAATCAACACCTAGAGCATATTGCCAAGTGCTTTAAGAGGTCCATAGAGGATTTGCTGGGGGAAAAAGGGGAGTGGAGACTACACTTTAATGATCATATGTCCTTTTCTTATTTAGGTAACATTCTGCAGACTTCGGACTCACCAGTGGTGTTTCATTCTGTTTAATGTCATACTGTTTCATGCCTTGCTTTTTGGGGCTGAATTTGTGGAAGAATACTTTCTGAGGTCTCTGCCTCCCATAGATATGAAAGCTCTTGAAATTAAGGATAAGGCAAGAAAATTGAACATGGAAACTGTACGAAATAATCCCTCTGAATATTATGTCCTGAGCCAGTCAGAGGTGTGTAAAGAGAAGAATATCTTTTTGCTGTCTCTTATCTTCAGTAACCCTGAAAATGGAACGAGACGGGACCTCATCAGGAAAACCTGGGGCAACATGACTAGTGTCCAAGGGCACCCCATTCTTACACTGTTCGCCCTGGGAATGCCTGTTTTGGTAACTACTCAGAAAGAGATAGACAAAGAATCTCACAAGAATAATGATATAATTGAAGGCATCTTTTTGGACAGTTCTGAGAACCAGACCCTGAAGATCATTGCAATGACTCAGTGGGCTGTGACTTTTTGCCCTAATGCCCTGTTCATTCTCAAGGTCGATGAAGAGATGTTCGTCAATGTACCAACCTTGGTAGACTACCTTCTTCACCTGAAAGAACACCTTGAAGATATTTACGTAGGAAGAATTATCCATCAAGATACACCCAACAGAGATCCCCATAGTAAGGAATTTGTCTCTCTCAGTGAGTATCCAGAAACATACTATCCAGACTACTGCAGTGGTGAGGCTTTTATAATGTCCCAAGATGTGGCTCGGATGATGTATGTGGTTTTTAAAGAAGTACCCATGATAGTGCCTGCTGATGTGTTTGTAGGAGTTTGTGCAAAAACCATGGGCCTTAAACCTATCCACAGTTCAAGGTTTTCTGGAAAAAGGCACATCAGATACAACAGATGTTGCTACAAGTTCATTTTTACATCCTCAGAAATCACCGATGCTGAAATGCCGTTGGCATGGAAGGACACTAATGATGGGAAAGAATGTTCGCTGTTTGAGACTTATTCTGGGCTTATTTCTTGCAAACTTCTGACCTACCTCGACAGCTTTAAACATTTTCACACGGAGACCATAAAAAACAATCCTCTGTATTTGGGTGACTAAGATTCCTCTATTTTTCTTGTAAATCTATCCTTTATAAATTGCCTTCTACTCATTATAGAAAGCAACTCTCTGTCCTCATGTGTTATATGGTTTCTCTCAATCTTTATTCATATTTAGCAACTTACAAAATGTTCTTAGTACTTTGTTCTTAGTATTCAATCTTCTGGAGGTCTCACTTTAAGAAATTGAAGTTAATGCAACAATTCTTTTCAAAATAAAATTGGAGAAGAGGGTTACATTTAACTGTAACACAATATTTAAAAAATCTAACACAAAAATGTATATATATTTATATATACAAGATGTTTTATATGTACACATTCTTGAATGGCTAAATCCAGCTATTTAACATGTGCTGTCTTAATATACCTTTTTGTGGTAAAAATACTATTTACTCTCCTAGTAATTTTCAAGTATACAGCATATTGCTATTAACAATCATTACCACCAAATTGATTAGATCTTTTTTCTTTCC
>PVIC010001930.1:0-74930 GCA_004025085.1 Thryonomys swinderianus
CTGTGATAATCATTTTTCACGGAT
Source organism: Thryonomys swinderianus (assembly GCA_004025085.1). Lineage (NCBI taxonomy): Eukaryota > Metazoa > Chordata > Mammalia > Rodentia > Thryonomyidae > Thryonomys > Thryonomys swinderianus. The sequence continues at coordinate 25 of PVIC010001930.1, forward strand.
TAGCAACGTCATCTGCACCACTCTGTGAGTACTCCGGTTCTCTGAGCTGCTCTGAGTAGTCCTCGCTGCCTGGTACTAGTGAGTGAGGTGGAGCAGGTTAACTGGCCTGAGCTTATGTGTGAGTATAAGTGAGTAGTGCGTCTACACAGTAATGGCAAAACCCTCACAGACTGAGCACCCAGACTGCAACCCGAAGTGTATTTACTCTTCACAAAGCGCCAACACTACAATTAAACCTGAATACGGAGGTTTTAGTTTAAAAACAACTGCTATCTGTCGCCCGGCTGCTGGGGTGACTTGGCTCGTGCCCTGTCGGAGAGGGCTCTGCGTGCCCGTTGTGGTACACGTACCGTAGGTTCACCACCGCTGGAGGACTTTAATCCCAGGATCCAAGCTCCTAACACTAAACTGTACTGTATCATCATTATATATATAATATATATGTTTACACACCTATGTCTATGAAGTTGTGTAAACATCATGCAGATAAGTTTATGCTGTACACCTTATACTTTCACATATTTATATAGTTACAATATGTCTTAATTCAGTATTCAACTTGTGAGAATTGCTTTTATAATTTAAAAGAAAGAACACAAGGGAGAGTGGAAGAGTCAGTGTTCTGTTCAAGTGAGAGAAATGCTTTAGCTGGTCCTGCTCGAGGTCATGGGAACCAGGCTAAAGTCCAACAGTGACTTGCAGGCGGGAGTCCGGACGCCAGCTTAGCTCTGCAACTCCGACTGGGGAGGGCCTGCTGTGTAGGACCCCCGAACTCATTCCTGTTTACTGAGCCACTGAACATTCCCAGTGCCTTCATTTTCTGTGAAACAGGGTCCTGTGAGGGCCCCACCTCCCGGTGTGAAAGGGACCCAGGGTCACAGCTGACCCTGCCCCCCTTGAGCTCACAGTACTGCCTTCTGTCCCACCCACACTCTGCAGGCAGGTCAGATCCCACATGTCTCACAGCTGACCCCTGGCAGTGGGCTCTCCATCCAGACAGCTTCCTCATTCTTGCCTGGCAGGGAGGGCAGAGAGGAGGAGCCTGAGGAGTCTTCCTGGTCCCTGGGTGGCAGCTATCACGTTGTGATCTGAGGTCAGTCATTCCTCTGTCAGTCAGCTAACCTTCTACCTGCCTGGTAGTGGTGAAGGAGGTAACCCCTAGTTTAAAAGTGTGTTGTGCAGCCTGTTCCTGCAGCCGGGGTCAGCTTCTGTAGCCTTTCCTTGATTTGCGCATCAAGTTCCACTTGTGGGCCTGGGTGTGTAGCATACTAGTACAGCACATGCCTGCCATACATAAGGCTCTGGGGATTTTTTTATTCTATTCTGTTTAAAATACTCAGAAATTTTCTGACAAGAGCTCTGGCTCACACCCCTGCCTTGACTCATGTAACAACATCTGTGAAAGATGGCTTTCAGGTGTGGTAGTACAGGCTTGGAAACCCTGCTTCTCAAGAGGCTGAGGCAAGAGGATCACAAATTCAACCCCAGCCTGGGCAAGTTAGTGGGATTCCATCTCAAAATAAAAAATGAAAAGAGGGGCTGGAGGGTTAGCTCAGTGGTTCCGGCGCCTGCCTCACAAGCGCAAGGTCCTGAGTTCAATCCCCAGTAACCACATACAATGCTGGGCATGGAGACTCATGCCCACCAACAATCAATACCACATACCACAGTGCTGGGCGTGGTGGCTCATGCCTGTAATCCCAGCACTGGGGAGGCAGAGACAGGAGGATTGCTGAGTTTGAGGCTTGCCTGGACTACATAGTGAGCTCAGAGCCAGCCTGAACTACAAAGTGAGACCCTGTCTCAAAAAAAAAAAAAAAATGAAAAGAGGCTGGGCATGGTGGCTCACACCTGTACATTTCTGAGTATTTTAAACAGAATAGAATAAAAAAATCCCCAGAGCCTTATGTATGGCAGGCATGTGCTGTACTAGTATGCTACACACCCAGGCCCGCAAGTGGAACTTGATGCGCAAATCAAGGAAAGGCTACAGAAGCTGACCCCGGCTGCAGGAACAGGCTGCACAACACACTTTTAAACTAGGGGTTACCTCCTTCACCACTACCAGGCAGGTAGAAGGTTAGCTGACTGACAGAGGAAGCACTTGGGAGGTAGAAGCAGGAGGATTGCTGTGAGTTTGAGGCTTGCCTAGGCTACATAGTGAGCTCAGGGCTGGCCTGAACTACAAAGCAAGACCCTGTCCAAAAAGAAAAGAAAAGGGTGGGGGACATAGCTTGGTGTGAAGGCCCTGAACTCAACTTTTAATATCAGAAGGGAGGAGGGTACTAACCCCATTTACAGTCTGAAGACTGAGACGAAATGAGGTTAATTAACTTGCCCAAGGCCCTACATGGTAAGGGGCACAGCTGGTTCCTAACTGAGACAGTCCAGCTCTACAGCTTACAGTACAAAGGCCACAGTCTTCTCAACTCAGGCTATTAAAACAAAGAACCACAGACTGTGACTTATAAACCACTGACAATTATTTTTTATAGGCTGGAGGCTGGAAGTCTGGTATCAGGGTGGCATTATGGCCAGGTTCTGATCAGGGCCCTCTTCCAGGTTACTCCTCATTGTACCCTTATGCTCGGGACAGGATGAAGAGTTCTCTGGGTCTCCTTTTGTAAGGACACTACTCCCATTCTCCAAGGTCCCACTTCCTAACTGCATCACATTGTGGGGGAGAATTTCAACACACGAATTTTGGAGGAACTTACACACCCAGTCTATGGCAGCCTTCTCCAGATGCCCCTTTACAAAGCAATAATTAATGGTGTCTCATTGGATGCAAATTATTTTTCTGACCTGATGTTATTCCAGTTATGATTCACATTCTCCAAAAAAGTTGAATGAGCCTGGCTCCTCTACTGATAATTCTATGAGGATCCCATGTGGTGGAGCAGGATAGTTCCCCCAAAGGAAAGTTTATCTGCTATAGACAGAATTATAAATAGTCCCCAAAGGCCTAGGCATTAAAGACAGCCCCCACTTGGTGATCCTGGGGAGAAAAAGATATTTTAAGAATTGAGGCCTACAGAGAGGTCTTCCCATCACTGGAGCCACCCAGCCTCTGTGAAGTAAATAGTTCTGCTTCCCTGTGCTCCGCAGTATGATGTTCTGCCTCTCCACTGGCCCAACGGCAACAGGGCCACTGACTGGAACCTCTAAAACTGGGTCAAAAGAAACCTTTCCTCTTTATAAACTGATTATGTCAAGTGCCTTTTACAGTCACAGGGAGCTGACTGATATGACAGGAAAGGGATGCTGGTTAGACCAAAACAACAAGATTCCATTCCAAGTACAAACTCTCATCTGAATCTAGCCCGTGAATCCACAGCACCGTGGTAAAATGCACAAATGAAAAATGCCTGGACATTCATTTGGAATGTAGAAACTTGCTTCTGTTCAGATTTTTAATATCTCATGCAGATCTTGAAGACCAGTCATGAAATGCAAAAACTTATACAAAACATCACAGGCAGTGCTTTGAAGCAGCCCTGGAATGGAGCCAGAGACTCTGGAAGAGGACATGGGAGATAGAAGACAGTGAGGAGCCTGGGGACTGGACAGACAGACCAGTGCATCTCCCTCCCCACTCTCTCAGAGAGGACTGTGGAGCTTCTGGGTGAAAGCCCTACAGAACGTAGAGTTACCACTTCACACACGGCCACAGAGTGTCACCAGAACTAACTAGAGAGTCCCATGGGGCTCAAACAGTCCTGGCCTCCCCTGTGCTCATAGCAGCCTGTTCACTGATAAATGAGAAACCTTGTGCCCAACTCTCTAAACCAGAATTTATCTCTGGAAATCTGACAGAGTCTTCCTTTCCTGGAGATTTATCATTTGGCTTCAGGATTGTTTCATGGTACACTTGCTGTGGTTTGGATATGGTTCGTGTCCATGAAAGCTCATGTTGAAGTTTAACAGCCCCTGTGGCAATATTGGCAGGTTTGGTCTTTAGGCCATTAAGAGCGGTTCATTCTCTTGAAGGAATAGCTCATTCTCACAAGAACAGGTTATTTAAAATTGAGGCCAGATGGGCCAGGAATTTAGTTCAGTGGTTCATGGCATTTACCTTGCAAGTGCAAGGTCCCAAGTTCAATCCCCAGTAACCACATACCACAGTGCTGGACGTGGTGGCTCACATCTGTTATCCCAGCACTTGGGAAGCAGAAGAAGGAAGATTGCTGAGTTCAAGGCTTGCCAGAGCTACCTAGTGAGCTCAGGGCCAGCCTGCACTACAAAGCAGGGCCCTGTCTTAAAAAAAAAAAAAAAAATTGAGCCCTTCTGAACCTGTTTATCTCCCTGCTTTTCACAACAAGCTGAAACGGCCTAATACCATCACCAGAGGACAAGCAACTGTGGATGCACATACTGTGCTCTTGTATATCCTGGGCTCCATAACCATGAATCAGTATAACCTCCATGCTTTACAAATCACCTGTTTCAGGTACTTTGTTATAGTAACCAAAACAAAAAAACAGTACTTGAGTGCTTCCAATGCCTCTTATCTAATGTCTTTTGTTTGTTTCTTTTGTTTCGTTTTGTTTTTGTTTTGAGACAGGGTCTCACTTTGTAATTCAGGCTGATCCTGAGCTCACTATGTAGCTAAGGCAAGCCTCAAACTCAGCAATCCTCCTGCCTCTACCTCCAGAGTACTGAGATTACAGGTGTGAGCCACCACACCCAGCACCTAATGTCTTATTTTTTATTTAAGGACTTTTCTAGATTAAAATTTTAAAATCACTTCCTCTCTTATATGATATATAAATTATATATATATAATATATACATATATCATAAACTATACATAATTTTATGTATAAAATCTCAAGTAAGTCTCTGATTTATGTTATAGTCCCTGACTCCCAAGAAAATAAAAGAAAACTCAGTGTTTTTATAACCCAGAAAAGTACTTGTTTAACCAAGATTTTTCCTTTATTCATCATTTCCTTTGATGGAAATTATTCCTTAATTCTTTCCATTACTTTTCTTTGCTTTCTGTCAAAGGCTGATTATTATACCTAATCTCCTTTTCTCAGTGCAAGCTTTGTGTTTTTATTTTTCCCTACAATGTAAGTAATTCCTAACTATAAGTTAATAAAACCTCAGTGATGGACACTTTTCTTCCACCAGTTACAGGCCAAATAGATGCCAGTACCTCATCTACCTGTGTAAAGTCATACCCTGGAAAAAGACAGAAATATAATAATCCCTGGACATTATTTCTTCTTATAAATGGAAAGAAAGAAATTCATCAAGGTTGGTCTTGGCTGATACGTCTGGTAATTAATCAGCAGAGATTAAGGCTGTTCACCACATTCGCTGAGAAATAAATGTGTAGAGGAATGAAAGCAGGTAAATATTGTCACCAACAATGATGACCAATCAGATTTCCCAGAGTCAAACAAAGAGAATTCTCTAAAGTTTTCCCTGGGTTGCTAAACAATTGTTCCATGCAAGAAAACAAGGGAATGGTTGGGTCTTGCAGCAAGACATGGTGAAACAGATCACTCACAAATGATAAATGAGCACCAGGACCAGTCGCATTGATCTAACAGAGACGTGGTGACAGTCACTCACTGGAAAGTCCTTCTGAACAGTAGCACTAGCAGAAATTTTTGTTACTTGCTACATTGAACCTGGGCACTTTCCCTCTCCACATCTTGACATTAAAGGGCGACAAACAAGAAAGTGTTCTTTTTCTTTTTGTGTCAGAATTTCAAGAATAATTTCTTTTACTACCTCTTTGTTAAATGTTTTAATAAGTATAATGTGAACATTGGATGACACTTGAAGACAATTCATACCTTAAGAAATCAGCCTACCAAAAAGTCCTTTTTTGTAAAGTTAAAATTATAATGTATATATGACCAGTTCTTCTCACTTAACATGGCAGGTATCTTCTCCAGTTACAGGTTTCATAATTGTAATTTTCAGTAAAAATACACATCTCTGGGGCTGGAGAGTTAGCTCAGTGGTTCCGGCACCTGCCTCGCAAGCGCAAGGTCCTGAGTTCAATCCCCGGTAACCACATACAATGCTGGGCGTGGAGACTCACGCCCACCAGTAATCAATACCACATACCACAATGTTGGGCGTGGTGGCTCACGCCTGTAATCCCAGCACTCGGGAGGCAGAGACAGGAGGATTGCTGAGTTTGAGGCTTGCCTGGACTACATAGTAAGCTCAGAGCCAGCCTGAACTACAAAGCGAGACCCTGTTTCCAAAAAAAAAAAAAATACATATCTCTGTATTCTTGACTATAATTCAGTAAATATTTCCTTATTGTTCATCCAAATAAAGAGTCCCTGTCAATCAGCAGAAGACAAAAAAAAGCTCTTTTTGCTATTAAAATTAGAATTGGAAGTTTGACTCAGAGATCAATCTCTATAAAAGATGATGTGCCTCTTTCAGATGCAAGAGTGAGGTCAGCCCAACAAAGACATGGGGAGGATCACAGAGATTCCCAGAGCCAGTGGTCCACCACGGGCCCAGAACAAGGTACCCGCATCATGCGTGAACAAACAAGAAGAAAAAAAGCACACTACAGGGCAAAAATTAACCTGTAACTAGTTATCTCTAATAGTTCACATTTTTCCTTTCAGTGAACTAGTATTTTGATTTTTAAAATGAATAGAATTTTTCTTCTAAATAACTTCAAGCATGTTTATGCAATGAAAAAAGGGTAAGTATACAGTTTTCAAAAATCCAAACATAGCCAGGGGTGGTGGCTCATGCCTGTAATCCCAGCACTCGGGAGGCAGAGGCAGGAGGATTGCTGAGTTCGAGGCTTGCCTGGGCTACATAGTGAACTCAGAGCCAGCCTGAACTACAAAGCGAGACCCTGTCTCAAAAAAAAAAAAAATCCAAACATAGAATATCTTATCTCAGATTCCAAGACCTCTATCCCTCGTTAAGAAGCAAATGCTCCTGGGCCAGAGATTTAGCTCAGTGGTTCCAGTGCCTGCCTCACAGGCGCAAGTTCCTGAGTTCGATCCCGGTAACCACATACAATGCTGGGCATGGTGGCTCACGCCCACCAGCAATCAATACCACATACCACAGCACCGGGCCTGGTGGCTCACGCCTATAATCCCAGCATTAGGGAGGCAGAGACAGGAGGATTGCTGGATTTGAGGCTTGCCTGGGCTACATAGTGAGCTCGGGACCAGCCTGAGCTACAAGCGAGACCCTGTCTCAAAAAAAAAAAAAAAAAAAAAGCAAATGCTCCTAACAGTGCATTCTGTATCCTTCTGCATTTTTCTTTGCATGTAGCACGTACATGTTTACATGTATACATCTTTTTTATTGTTTACATAAATGAGAAAACATCCTTATTATCCTTTCCATTTTTATTTGACCTCAGGTCTCAGATAAATCCAGATTGGCATAGATAACCTACTTTATTATCTGCTAAAAAGCTACATAGCTCTCTACTATATGAAAATATTATAGTTTATTTAACCATTTCCATGTAGAGACATTCCAGAGTTTCTAGAGGTTTTTTTTCTTTTTCTTCTTACAAATAATGTTATAACCATAACATTTTTTATAGATTCAGGCCAACTGGAAGTTTCATATTTCCTGAACAATCTTGGTTATATATATCAAATTATAGTCAACAAAATAATTCATTTAGATTCCAAAAAACAATTGATAAAACATGATATTTTATTCCTTTTTTAAAATAATTGGTGATCATTTGACTCTGCTATCCCCCTGCTAGGAATATACCCAAAAGAATTTTAAAAATCACATTGGAAAGACAGATGTACACCCTTGTTCATAGCAGCTCAGTTCGTGATAGCTCAGTCTTGGAAACAACCCAAATGCCCGTCACCTGGAGACTGGATAAAGAAGATGTGGTTTTTTTATAAAATGGAGTGCTACTCTGCCATAAAGAATGACAAGATTGATTCATTTACATGCAAATGGATACACCTGGAGGACACGCTAATGAGTGAAATCAGTAGATCACAGGCAAATACCGGATCTTCTCATTGATATGAGCACCTGTAGATGCAAATGAGCTCTAGAAAGTATGATGGTCTTTGTAGAATGGGAAATTTCCAAGGGAAATTTGGTGTGGGGATGTAATGAGGGGAAGGAATAAATATGCTTCTGAAAGAAAATAAAAGAGCATGTATATAGGGGGTGGGGAGGTGTGGGTGGGTGGGGATATGGGTAAAAATGAGAATTGACTTGTGTCATATATTGGTACAAATTCCCCAATGTTATGTGTGATTGTGAGATGTATGTAAATTATACCAAAAAAGAATTCAATTAAAAAATTGGTGAAGAAAAAAGTTTTTCTCATTTTTGTGCTTAATAGTAAAATAATACAGACAGTGCCATTTGAGTCAGGAAAGACAAGGATACTCACTCTTACCACACTGGTTAGCATACTCTACAAATATCTACCAGCACAAAAGAAAGACTAATATTGAAGTAAGGGATAAAATTACCACTATCTGTAGGTGATGTATTACACAATTTGAAAAATACACAAGCAAAGTCAATATAAAAACATTTAGGAACAATAAAGGCACGTGGCAAGAGAGTTTCCCTATACTGCTGGGGACTCGTGAGCCGTACAACCTCTTGTGCACCCTGAGCTATCTATCAGAATCCACCAAACTTGTACCCCACCTCTCATCTCTCAGATGCCTGCCCCATTGGTTCAGAACACAGGTGCAGGTATGTAGACACATGCATTTGCTTCTTTTTTTTTTTTTTTTTTTGAGACAGGGTCTCGCTTTGTAGTTTAGGCTGGCCCTCAGCTCACTATGTAGCCCAGGCAAGCCTCGAACTCAGCAATCCTCCTGCCTCTGCCTCCCGAGTGCAGGGATGACAGGCATGAGCCACCATGCCCGGCACTGTGGTATGTGGTATTGATGGCTGGTGGGCGTGAGTCACCATGCCCAGCATTGTATGTGGTTACCGGGATCGAACTCAGGACCTTGCGCTTGCGAGGCAGGCACTGGAACCACTGAGCTAAATCTCCGGCCCTGCATCGGCTTTTCATTAGAGTGTTTTTGTAATAACAAAAGATTGCAAGCAACTGGTATATTTGTGAACTAGTATATGATATGATTGTAAAATATTTTTTTGAAGAATAGCCAGAAAACTTGTACTGATGAGCTCTTCCAAGGAAAAAAAAAAAAAAACCTAGAAAGGTTGAGAAAAGGTTTTGTTTTTTCACCCTATGTCTCTTATACCTTTGTAACTTGCCCTGTGCCCTGAAGTGCATTCTGTAAAATAAGGCTTACTTCTCACATCACAGGCAAACTTTTTCTAACAGCCAAATATGTTTGCACAATTCCTTGATCAAATCAGAAGACTGATTTTTAGTTTAAATTAAATGGGTGAACTTTTTTCAGTAGAGAAAAATCTTTCCACTGACATGAAGGAGAGGAAAACAGTTACCTAACTTTTTTGCTTTGTTTCGTTTTTGTCATTGTTGTAGTTCAATTGTTTTAGTCTTGGTAGTTTTGAAACAGTATAACTGTGTCTCTACTTGTCCCGTCACTTTACAAGCCAATTTCTCAAGTCGATGGAGAGCTACCAGCACATGTCACCAAACACAGTGGATTCTGCTGGGCACGTAACCCAGAACCAGGAGCCCTTTCCTGGGAATCTTTGTTGATTGTGTGAGCCGGCTTTCCAAGGTTACAATAAATACTTGAGATAATCGACCTCTGAAGAGCAAGGTTTCCTTTTGGCTGATGGTTTTATTTTATTCAGTATGGGATCAGTTGACACCACTGCTTTGCAGCCACGGTCGAGGCAGCACCTGGTGGTGAAGTGAACAAAGTCTCTCATCTCACTCCTGGGACGTGGAAAGGAGGAGGAAGACATAGCCGCAGCCCCAGTCCCACTAGCTCCATCTCTGAAAGCTTCTCCAGCTCCCAGTCACACTGCACCAGGGACCAAGCCTGTAACATGGGGTCCCCACTCCCCAGATGGCTTGGTTAGTGCTGGCTCATGTCTGTTAGGAGGGGGCTGCACAGGAGGAGGGAAGCAGGGGCGAGGGAAGCTGCCTCTGTATGTACAGCTGCTCCCTCCGCTCGGATCCCTGCCTGGCTCTGCCTCCTTCGGCAGTGGCATTAGAGCCTCACAGGGATTGAGCCCAACTGTGAAGTGCACAGTCCAGGGATCTAGGTTGTATGCTCCGTGTGAGAATCTAATATGATAATAATGGAAATAAGATGCACAATAAATGTACTGCATTTCAATCATCCTACAACCACCGCCTCACCACCCAACACATGGAAAAATTATTTTCCCTGGTGCCAAAAAGATTGGGGATGCTTGGGCCTTCGGGAGCAAGTTAACCAGATGGTAGCAAGGGCCCTGCCAATTGGAGCACCCTCAACCCCACGAGCTGGATTCAGGCCAGACCAGGAGGAAGCAAAGAGAGAAATTCATCCACTGGCTCTTCTGCCTGTTCAGGCTCTTTTAGAAATGGACCACGGTCAGCGGAGACACTACTCTGCCCTGGGCCTCTCAGGTCCCTTCCTCTCGTGTTCGCTACGGTTCTAGTAGGCAGCAAGATAAGAAGAAAAGGGCTGGAGATTTAGCTCAGTGGTTCCAGCGCCTGCCTTGCAAGCACAAGGTCCTGAGTTCGATCTCTGGTAACCACATACAATGCCGGGCGTGGAGGCTCACGCCTGTAAACCCAGCACTCGGGAGGCAGAGGCAGGAGGATTGCTGAGTTCAGGGCTTGCCTGGGCTACATAGTGAGCTAAGGGCCAGCCTGAACTACAAAGCGAGACCCTGTCTCAATAAATAAATAAATAAATAAATAAATAAATAAATAAATAAAAATAAAAATAAAAATTTCCCCACAAAGTGAAAGAAAAAAAAAAACCAGAACAAGTAGGTTATTTCATCCATCACCTTATAATAGCTCATCAAAACTATCTACTGGTAACAGATGGCTTTATAGTAAACCCTCATGGTGGGGGGGGGGTAAACTCATCCTGGGTTTTTTCCCGTATCCTAAATAGAGTGAGATGTTTTGTAAAGTAAGAAATCTAACCAAGGAACCCTTCAGGGGAGAAAAAAGGGGAGAAAGGTGGGGAGGGAAAGGCCAGAGGGAGAGGAATGAAAGCAAACCAGCCTTTAGGGTTTGACAGACTTATGGAGAGATTCAAAACAAACAATCCAGTCTGTGAAAATTAGGTGTTCTCAGTTCTCAAAAATTGCAGGACTGCAGGGCGTGGTGGCTCACGCCTGTAATCCCAGCACTCGGGAGGCAGAGGCAGGAGGATTGCTGAGTTTGAGGCTTGCCTGGGCTACATAGTGAGCTCAGGGCCAGCCTGAACTACCAAGCGAGACCCTGTCTCAAAAAAAAAGTTGCAGGACTGAACATCCCTGCTTCATGTGAAGATGCACTAGAGAAATTGGAGTATCTACTCTCTAAACCGAGATATTTTTCCCCTAAAAGACACAGCGCTGTTAAACTATCCTTTCACCCATTTCCCTGAGCCATTTCCCCGCCAGCTACGCACATTGGGCGCCTGCATTGGGTGATGCCACCGAGGGCCTCTAGAGGGCGCTCTGCCCGACGGCCGTTCAGAGCTCTTCGTGACCATCGTCAGGCTCCGAAGGAGGAGCCGCGCGAGGTGCGGTGCGGGCTGCAGATTAGGATCCCAGCCACAAGGTTCAGGCCTGCGAGAACTGCCGTTCTAGAGACTGCGTCCCCAGAAGAGCGAAAACTGAAGAACAGGAGGTCTGAACTCTGCGGGCTCTATTTCGACACCAGAGGAGTGCAGCCCACTGCACCAGGTTGGCTCGCAGAGAGTGCCCAGCCCGGCCGGGCCGGCGCGGGCTTCGACGCCGCAGCTGGGACGCCGCTCGGAGTGTGGGGTCGCCTCAGGCCCTGGGGCGAGTCTCGAGGCAACGTGATCGAGGAGCAGCGGCAGAGCCTCGGCCTCGGAGTGGAGAGGGCGCAGGAGCCGGGCGAGCGCCAGCAGCCCGCCGACCCCCCAGGAGCCAGAAGGGGGTGAGACCGCGGGTCACCATCCCCCAACCGCCCAGCTGCCTGTGAGAGGCGACAGCTGGAGGTTCGCGTGCCAACATCTTCATTACTGTAATCTTAGCTCTCCGCTGTCTCCCCGTGGGTGTGCGTGTTGGGGAGACAGAGGGAGATATACGGTACGAATGTTTGTCTCATATTTTGTATTTATAATGCACAGGAATATGTGAGTTGATAAGTTGCATACAAAGAATGCATGACTCCAAAAATTTGTATGTAAGAACGATATGAAAAACCAGGGCAAGAGATACAGCTCAAAAAGAAAGGAGAATGGGCCGCAGGGTTAGCTCAGTGGTTCCGGTGCCTGCCTCGCAAGCGCAAGGTCCTGAGTTCGATCCCCGGTAACCACATAGAATGCTGGGCGTGGAGACTCACGCCCACCAACAATCAACACCGCATACCACAGTGCGGGGCATGGTGGTTTACGCCTGTCATCCCAGCACTCGGGAGGCAGAGACAGGAGGATTGCTGAGTTCGCAGCGGCTTGCCTGGGCACCATAGTGAGCTCAGGGCCAGCCTGAACTACAAAGCGAGACCCTGTCTCAAAAATTAAAAAATAAAATAAAATAAAAATAAATAAAAATAAAAAGAAAGGAGAATGGAGAAATCCAAGGCTTTGACTCCGTGAAGCAGTAAAAATTAATCCACTTTGATCCATGCAAACTTCTACTTTGCAATTCACATATATGAGCTGTTCCAGAAGTCTTTAGAAGCAAATATTTGCGCTGGTCTCCAAGACATTGATTTTAGATGTGATGATAAAGACACCCACATAATAATTGAAGATCAGTAAGAAGCAGAACCCAAGAGGTGAAGGTGTAGAGTAAAATCACAGCACGCTACAGCAGGAAACACCACTGAGAGCGAGAGCCGAAGTTACTTCTACGGTGAAAGGTTTCACAGAGCTAGGTCTTGAGTTGCGCTCTAAAAATAATTTAGTTATTTAGGCCGGAGATTTAGCTCAGTGGTTCCTCCGCCTGCCTAACAAGCGTAAGGTCCCTGGTTCAATCCCAGTAACCACATACAATGATATGATATTAGGCGTGGCGACTCACGCCCACCAGCAGTCAGTACCACACCCCACAGAGCTGGGTGTGGTGGCTCACACCTGTCATCCCAGCACTCAGGAGGCAGAGGCAGGAGGATTGCTGAGTTCCAGGCTTGCCTGGGCTACATAGTGAGCTCAGGGCCAGCCTGAACTACAAAAATAATAATAATAATAATAATTTAGTTAAATACAAGAGGGAGGGAGAGTGGCCAAAGTCCTAAGTAGGAGTAAGCACAAGTCACAAAGGCCAGAGCAAGAGGGGCTGTGCGCAGGACAGTGCACGCCTGCGCGGCTCTCTTCACAGCCCACAACACACATGACAGTGGGCCCGCACCACCTGCTCTCTGCCTGCCAGCCCCTGTCGCACACACATTCATTCATTGCCCTGCAACTTCCTCAGAGGAGCCCAAGGAGGCAAGCTCACTTTCACAATCAGGAGACAAAGGCTCCTAAGGATTCGGTTACTCATCCACAGTTTTACATTGGTAAGTGGCGAAAGCAGAACTCTTAACACAAGTCCACTGAGTGCAGGGCTGCACCAAGAGCTCCATCCAACACACCGGCAGAAGTCAACGACTTGCATAAAGTTTCCAGACGTGGATTCTTGGCCAGCACAATTTGCAGAAAAGCAGAGATACTACATGGGATTGGCTGGCTGCCCAAACTGCCTCATTCCTATCTCCTGACCTCCTGGTTCACACACTCATGCTACATGTCCTGGCCACCGTGCTTGGGACTCAGTGGACACTGAGGCAGGCGAAGGGGACATGAGAATGAAGAGCTCATTCGTGAATCTCTGCTGAAGGATAAAAAAATAAAGGACAGCACTAAAGATGCTACACTCAGAGGGTTCTTGGTTTGTTTTGGGCTTTTGCAATGCAGGTGATTGAATGCAGGGCCTTCATGCTGACCTACATCCCTAGTCCTTCCTTAGCTTTTTATTTCAAGACAGGCTGGGCTCAAACTGGTGATCCTGCCGCTTCAGCCTTCCAGAGTGCTCAGATGACAATGTACAGCCCCCATGCCCAGTTTACAGCTTTTAAAAGGGTGTCCTCCAGCAACAGAATTCCCTGGGGACTTTGGTAAAAATGCAAAGCCCTGGGCCCACAGCAGAGTGATTCCTCAAAACACTGAACATCAAATTACTATAAATTACACTGCTGGGTACTCAATTACACTGCTGGGTACTTGCCCAAGAGAAGTGAAGTAGGTACTTGAATATATATTTGTACCTCTATGTCATAGCAGCATAATCCACAATAACCAAAAGGTGAAACACAGCCCATGAGTCCAGCAGTGGATAAATGGATGACCAAAATGTGGTATGTGTCTGTGTACACGTGTGTGCATGTGTAAGAATACTAGTCAGCCTTAAAAAGCTAACGTGATGACCTTAAAAACATGCTAAGAAAACTAAACCAGGCACAAAAGGACAGAGTCATGTGTAAGCTACATGAAGTCTCCAAGCAGATTCACAGAGACAGAAAGAGTATATAAGCTGCCAGAAACTAGAGAAAGGAGCGTGGCAGTTATTGTTTAATGGATGCAGAGTTTCCAATAGAAAGATGAAAAACCTGAAAATGGGTGAAGATACTGCTTGCTTAACAATGTGCTTGCACTTAATACCACTGAACTTTATACTTTAAAATGGGACTGGGGGGCCAGAGATTTAGCTCAGTGGTTCCAGCGCCTGCCTTGCAAGCATAAGGTCCTAAATTTGATCCCGGTAACCACATATAATACTGGGCGTGGAGACTCATGCCCACCACCAATCAATACCACATACCACAGTGCCAGGCGTGGTGGCTCCCACCTGTAATCCCAGCACTCGGGAGGCAGAGACAGGAGGATTGCTGAGTTCCAGGCTTGCCTGGGCTCCATAGTGAGCTGAGGGCCAGCCTGAACTACAAAGCGAGACCCAGTCTCAAAAAAAAAAAAGGGGGACTGGGGATGTAGCTCAGTGGTGTCACGCCTGCCTGGGAAGTGCAAGGTCCTGAGTTCAATCCCCAGTACTAGAAAGAAATGGTTAAAATGCTAAGTTTCATGTTGTGTATATCTTACCACAATAAAAGGTGGGATGAACAGTGTATTTACTCATTGTTCTGTCAGTGGACTTTTGTGATATTTCTGGTTATGTTTCTTTTTGTTGCTATTGTAGGTAGTGCAATTATAAACACTCATATGTCTCTAGAACATTTATATGTGCAAAAGATGCAATGAAATGTTTCAAAACTGCAATTTCTGAGCTAGGTGTAGTAATTACAGCATTCAGGAGCCTAAGACAGGAGGATCATGAGTTCAAAGCCAGCATGGATTACACATGATTTCCAGGCCAGGCTGGACTACATAGTAAGAACTTACCTCAAAAAAAAAAAAAAAAAAGCCGGGCTTGATGGCTCAAACCTGTAATCCCAGCACTGGGGAGGCAGAGGCAGGAGGACTGCCAAGTTCAAGGCTTGACTGGGCTACATAGTGAGCTCAGAGCCAGCCTAAACTACAAAGCGAGACCCTATCTCAAACAACAACAAAAAGTTGGTAATACATGTTTGTGATCCAGCACTCTGGAAGTCTAGGGCAGAAAAATCAGAAGTTCAAGTCCATCCTGGGCAATGACTCAGCAAGACCCTGTAACAAAACAAAAAAATAAAGTAAAACAGGGTTAGGATATAGCTCCTTAAGAAAGCCTTGGGTCACCAGTGTATCTCAGTCTGGTAAGACAGAGTTACACAAAGCCTGTTTACTGCTCATAGCTGGACAGTAGAGTACAATGGAAACCCAGGATTCATTATGAGCAAGCCCCTCATGTCTCAGAAAAGCTGCCCAGGGTGGATGGAGTCTTGCCCACGTGTGTTCTACCTGTCCCACAGCAGGAGGGCCCCAGAGAATAGCTTTGCCTCAGTTTTATACCCGATGGAACATGAATCAGTAGGCTAAAATGTTGAAGGGCTTCCTGTTTCTGGGGGGCACTGTTTGAGCCAGCATCTCCCTGCCAGGATGTTATACCTCCAGCACATTGTACAGTGATTCTTGAAATCTACAGACAAGGGAAGGGGAGAACTGGGTCAGTTGAAAGCTACTAAAGAACTGTCCCACAAGGTGCTGAAAATCTGGAAACTAAGGAAGGAGTAGCAGAATGAGACATGTTGCTGACCTGGAAATGGGTGCATGGGGCCTTGGAAGATTCTAGGCCTTTCTATGGGAAGCCTCTCAAGTCAGAAACATCAGAAGGGTCCAGATTCACAGAATCACCCTGGAGAAAGACACACTGGGAGACTGGGAGACTGGGAGACTGGGAGACTGGGAGACCTATCTTCAAGTGTTAGAAAACCTTTCTTATAGAAGTGGGACCCGGTGATTGGAGGCTATAGGAAGACTTCCTAAACTTGGAGTTAGACCAGTAGCCATGGGACAGAGGCCTGCAGGGTCCTACACATGTTCAGTAATGTAGCTTGTCAGAGTCCATTCCAGGATTGGATGTTGGGAAAGTTGGATAAAATGACAGTTAAGGTCCTTGCCCACTCTGAGGATGAATCAAATGAATCTAATGGTGCACAGCCCATCTCCCAATAACAATTCTCAGTCCTTTCTTTTTCCTTCCCTTCACAACTTTCACAATGAGCTACATTCCCAGATCTTTTTTATTTTTTATGTTGCTAAGTCACTTAGTTGCCCAGGCTGGACTCAAACTAGCAACCTTTCTGCCTCACCCTCCCAGAGTTCAAGATTACAGATGTGTGCCACCAAGCCAAGCTCAACATTCTTTCAACAAATATTTTTAATTGTGTTTTCCACTTATTTTATAACTCACTTTGATCTTGCCACAAACCAAATTGGTCCTTTTCACATAGGTTATAGACCCCCAATATTAAAAATATTGCCAAGGCTAGATTTACTATCTATAAATTGAGCTATCATTCCACTCATAAAAAGCTGCTTAAAGGAGATGCATTTATTTTTTCCTATTTAAGACAATCATAGTTTGCAACCTTTCATACACTTATAAATGAGTCTATCATATTTCCAAGAATTTCTTGCAAGCACTTCCATATTCTACAAACAAAAGTTCTTCTATTCCTCCTACAAAAGACACGTTACTAAACTCAAAAATTTATAAAAACCACCATATATTCAATACAAAATCATGAGGAAAAGACCATAAAATAAGCTAACTAACTATATATCCCTTTAAGCCCTCTACATGTAGTCTCAAGACTGTCAAAAGGTTTAGCTTGATACCAACTCTGCCTTGGACACCATGGTTAATGTCCAGCTTTTCCTGGACATCTAAATCTGGCAGTGTCTTTCCTAAGAGTAATGGAATCAGTGAAAATTGCATGTAGTCATGTAACAACCTAAATCTAGAACAAGGAGGGACATTGTAAAGATCAGAGCAGAAATTAATAAAATTAAAACAGCGAATCATATAATGGCCAGGCATAGTGACTCATGCCTGTAATCCCAGCACTTGAGAGGCAGAGGCAGTACAATTGCTGAGTTCAAGGCTTGCCTGGAGTACATAGTGAGCTCAGGGCCAGCCTGAACTAGAAAGTGAGACCTTGTCTGAGGGGAAGAAAAAAATCATATAATGAGTCAATAGTTTCTAAGAAAACAAAAATAGACAAACCCTTAGCCATTCTTACAAAAATAAGGAAAGAAAAGACCCAAATCCATTCAATTAGAGATGAAAAAGGCAAAATCATAACAGATTCTACCAAAATCCAGAAGATCGTTAGTAACTTTTTTGAGAGCCTGCATTCTAATATAGTACCTCTCACTCTGCACTAAAATCAAAATAGATCTAGGTATTAAAACAGAAACAATCTGCCAGAAGACAAGAAAAGTAAAACTCTTGAAGACACAGGCATAGGCAAAGACTTTCTAAACAGAACACTGATTGCACAAGAAATAATAACAAGAATCAACAAATGAGATGACATCAAAAAAAAATTTTTTTTTGAGACAGGGTCTCACTTTGTAGTTCAGGATGGCCCTGAGCTCACTATGTAGCCCAGGCAAGCAGCCGGGAACTCAGAAATCCTCCTGCCTCTGCCTCCCGAGTGCTGGGATGACAGGCGTGAGCCACCATGCCTGGCATTGTATGTGGTTACCGAGATCGAACTCAGGACCTTGCGCTTGCAAGGCAGGTGCTGAAACCACTGAGCTAAATCTCCGGCCCGAGATGATACCAAATTTTAAAGCTTCTACAGAGTAAAAGATACTACCAGAGTGAAAAGACAACCTTTAGTAGGAGGAAAAATTTTGCCCACTACTCCTCAAATAAAGGAATAATATCCTAGAATATATAAAGAATTTAAAAAAATTAAACCCATAAATTTAAAGGTCCAATTTAAAAGTGGGCATCTGAAATGAATAGACATTTCTTAGAAAAAGTGGCCAATAGATGAAAAATGTTCAACATCACTGCTCATTCAAGAAATGCAAATTAAGCAACACTGAGATTCTGTCTCGCTCCAGAAGATGTGGCTGTCATCAAAATATCAAACAATAGCAAATACTGGTAAATCTGTGGAGTGAAAGGAACACTTCTTCATTGTTGATGAAAGTGTAAATTGCTCTTACCTCTGTGGAAATCAGTACAAGAAGCCCTCAAAAAAAACCGAAGTATTCTCCTAGGCATCTTCCTGAAGAAGTTAAAGACATAATACTGTAGCAATACATACACTCACATTTACAACACCACAGCTTGTGATAGTTCTCAAAAACAGTTTATATGTCCATCCACAAATAAATGGATAAAGAAAATGTAGAATCTATACACAGTGGAGTACTTCTCTGCCAGAGAGAAGGGTATATTTGAATCATTGGTAGGAAAATGGATGTGCCTGGAGACCATAAAGTTAAGTGAAAGAAATCAGACACACAAGCTTAATATCACATGGCTTCTCTCCTGTGAGAAAGGACAAGAATATGAGAAATCTAATATACAATAAAGTGCAAAATAAAAGGCAACAGGAAAAAGAGAAGAGAGAGAGTTATTATAATCCAGCATGGCCAATGTATCTAAAGTATACTTTGATTTAGTATAATTATTTTATGTCTTTTACATATTTTTTAGTTTATTTTTATTGGTATATACACATCATGATCACAGTTATTATTAGGAATGTGTACCAGTATGTTTCACTTTTTTTTTTTTTTTTTTTTGAGACAGGGTCTCACTTTGTAGTTCAGACTGGCCCTGAGTTCACTATGTAGCCCAGGCAAACCTGAAACTCAGCAATCCTCCTATCTCTGCCTCCCAAGTGCTGGGATTACAGGTGTGAGCCACCACGCCCAGCACTGTGGTATGTGGTGTTGATTGCTGATGGGCGTGAGTCACCTTGCCCAGCATTGTATGTGGTTTCCGGGATCGAACTCAGGACCTTGCGCTTGTGAGGCAGGCACCAGAACCACTGAGCTAAATCTCTGGCCCCCCTTTTCACCTATTTTTTAACCTTTACCCTGGCTGTTAATTTGTGTTTATGATAATTAACTTCATAAGGACTAATACAATAAATAAATGAATCTGATGCTGACAAAAAATTTTTAGAAGGGAGGTTGAAGAGGGAAAAAAAGAATTGAGATATGTATGTACACGTATCAATTCCCCACAATGAATATAATCATCATGTACTGCCAACATATGCTAATATAAATAAAAAATAGAATGAAATTTACACTTGGCAATTTTTTTTCTGGTACTGGGGCTCAAACTCAGACTCTTGTGTTTCCAAGTAGGTTTGGTACCCCTTGAGCTAAATAGCCCAAGTTGGCAATTTTAAAATGTCAAGTGCTCTACTAATTTATTTTGCAAACTACCCTCAGAAACCAGACATCGGCTCAAGTCTTTTTGTTAGAAAAGCTTCCCAAAGTTCTTCACAACTGACCACAGGGCCTAGAGGGATCTTGTTTTGCTCCCATGGTACCTTTCGGGGGGGGTATCACTGAAATTCTCTAATTTCGTTGCTGGCACTAGCATCCTGCTAAATCTGGGTTCCACTCTTCCTGTCAGGTCAAGTGGGAGAATGAGGTCTCGCTTCCCGTCTACATTTGAATGCTTCGGCCGGCGCTCAAGCTGCCTGGGGAGGTGGGGGGGGGGGCTTCCTCCTTTCATCAGCCGCTGCTGTTTCTTTGTTTGTTTGTTTTCCTACTCAGAAACAGCTGGCTCCCTAGCATGTCCCAAACTGGGACCTTCACCCAGCACTACTGTCCTGTTTGAAGTTGTCTTCTCCTTCTTTCCGTGGCAGAGTCACTTTCTCTGCAGGACGTACTGTTTGAGGCTGTACCTGGGCTCGGCCCTGAGACTGCGACTCCCAGCTGTGCTGTCTTGAGGGGGAGGCAGCTCCAGGATGTGGCCCGGGGAAGTCTTACTCCCTTTCTCCTCACTCAGAGTGCGGAGCACAAGGAAGCGGCGCTCCTCTCCCGGGACAGTGACAAGCCCCCTCAGAGTCACAAGGAAGGAACTTGGCGACAGCAGCCTGGTGCTTGCGAAGTGGGCAGCCCCAAGCAGGCACCTGTTCTGGGGGGTGTTTTTTGGTCGCCACCCAGAATGTTCCTGGACAGAAGCAGAGGACCGAGGAGACCCCAGATGTGGCAAAGGTGAGCAAGAAGCGGCAGGAGGAGTTCAGGTCCTTCCAAACAGAGGGCTTTAGTCATCAGCAGAGAAGCAGGGGAAGGTGGTTGCTTTGACGTTCTTCCGAAAGTCACAAGGAAGGCTTGGCATCTCGGGGCTTCCCATAATCCTATACCACTTTGAGCCCAACTGAGGTCTGTCCAGACCCTTCTGAGGTGCTCACTGTGCTGTCCAGTATCACTCGGTACCTTATGGTGCTCTCAGTTTCTGCTTGATGACACACAGACACACACACACGGGCACACACACACCATTATTCCTTAGACAACCTTGGGACTCACCTGCCTGAGGACCTTTCAACTCGCTATGCCTATGAGCTGCACGCTCTTTCTCTCAGATAACTGTAGCTTTCTCCCTCCTTCCTGTGTAATACACGTGTGTGCACCCACACGCATACCATTTTCCCCTTCCTTGTTTTTGTTTTTTTTTTAGCATTTATCATCCCCTGAAAAACTGTCTCGTCTATCTTTCCCAAATGAATTGCAGGCTCCGTTAGAGCTGGAGCTCTGTTTCATTCATACAACATTAAGAACGATGTCTGACATACAGTATTAAATATTTACTGAATTAACAAATTTACCCCATAGGAAAAAAATCTATTAGGTAAACATGTCCATGTATCTTTGGGGAGTGGAATGATGTGTTTACATAGCAGCCAAGATCCTTCAGGATTAGCTGGATCCAGCTAAACTGGGCTAAAATATGTTCAGAACAGCTGGAGGCCTTGCACAGAGGGAAGATGTCTGTCCTCGTCCAGTCCATCCCCGGGGACGAAGAGAAGAAGAGCTGGCTGGAGCCCTCACCGAGGCCGAGGCGACTGCTCATTTCCTGAGAAGAGTGAGAGTTGACGCAGGTCCAAAGAAGGGGTGGCAGCCTCTGTTAGGGTTACCCCTGGGCGGGGTGACGCTGTCCAAGGGAGCGCTCTGGGGTTGCAGGAATATCACTGTCAGACTCCACAGATGGCTCGAGGTTCCCACGTTAATCATTTTCAAGGGAGAGCTGTGCAGAAAACAGAAGGGTTAGAAAGTCTGAGTAGCAAACATCCCAGTGAGTGAGGCACTGTTGCAGAACTGAGCCATGAAAGCTGTCTATTATAACTTAGATAAAAATGTTTCTGCAAAAATCTCGTCCATTTAGAGGATACGTGGATCGTGGGGTCAGTAGTCAGCGTTGATGAGTTCAGTAGCTGAATGTGCTATTAGGAGACAGGACATGGCTGGAGGGGCCACTGGGGTCCTGTCCTTCCCGTCATACCACTTTGCCTTGGACCAAGTCCTCTGAAAACTGAGTCAAAAATAAACCTCCCCTCCTTTAAGTTGTGAGTGTTGAGCATTTTGGTCCAGTAACAGGAAAGCAACTACTACACTGTCAAGTATATTTTAAAAATTTCATTCCTACCCAACGTTACATTTTGAATTATTCAGATTTCTGTTCCAAGGAATCTGAGCTTTCTCCAAAGGAAGGCCAGTGGCTAAGATCCTTCTCTAACACTCAGGTTGTATAACTGAGCACACTTGGAAGCGTGGGGGACATGCTCACATCATAAGGAGAAAAGCTGCTACTGACCCATCTGAGATTCCAGCCTAGATCAGAGGACTGCAACCTGATGTGCTAGGGTCTGTGCATCACATGTCAGCCCTAAAGCTGAGTTCCATATGCAATTAAAGGTAATCATGAGGGCCAGAGATTTAGCTCAGTGGTTCCAATGCCTGCTTAGCAAATGCAAGGTCCCTGGTTCAATCCCCAAAAGCCATATAAAACAATACCAAGAGTGGTGACTCACACCCACCAGCGGTCAGTGCCACACACCACAATGCCAGGTGTGGTGGCTCACGCCTGTAATCCCAGCACTCGGGAGGCAGAGGCAGGAGGATTGCTGAGTTTGAGGCTTGCCTGGGCTACATAGTGAGCTCAGGGCCAACCTCAACTACAAAGTGAGACCCTGTCTCAGGAAAAAAAAAAGAAATCGTGAATCCATTCACTTCATGGTACTCTAAGAAGGGAATTGTATCTCACAGTCGCTTATTTTCTAAAAGCCTTCCTGAGAAAATAAATTGTTAATAATTGGATTGTTTAAGTAAATGGGTGATCCTCCTAATTAGAAACATCCTATAGGAAATAGTTGGTAAGGTAAACAGTCCATAATGTATATTTTCAAAAAAGAAATCCATTTCTATACATCGTTTTCACATTTAAAAATCACCTCTCTACATACACTATTTTCAGATCTGCCTGCCACCTTGCTGAAGTTCAGAGTCAACTACGCCAAGTAATCATCTCAGCTGTAAAAGGCTCCCTGGCAGATCCTCCAAGATAAGGACAGATGGCACTCCACTGGGGGTGCTCCTGACTCTTTAACAAATATTGACATTGTTATAGAAAACACATCCAGATCCCATTCCTTTCTAAGGCATCAAATCCTGAAAGTTTGATGAGACATATTTCAGTAGAATGGGAAAGATATGCGTACTGCTGCACTATAAGCAGACATCACACTGATGAGAACAATGTTCTTAGTTGACTGATCCTGTCCTTTTATGGCTTATAAAAGTCATAATGTAAGCCGGGGATTTAGCTCAAGTGGTATCATGCCTACTTTGGAAGCACAAGGGCCTGAGTTTGATCCCTGGTTTCGCAAAAAAGAAAAAAAAAAAAAGGAAAAGTCATAATGCAGTAAATAATACTGAGATGACTACAAAGCTCTGTGAAATAGAAATAGGGCAATATAGAAACAGAAAGAGGAAAAAAAAAACCTCTTCAAAACACCCATGTTACTATATGAAACATTTTAAGAGATCCTTTCTAACTAAAGTAGATGTCAGGAACAGCACAGTTATATTATTTTTTCATAGAAAGTTGAAATATTTACTGCAACCCAAATCAATACAGTAAAACCTTTGATTCTAAATAACTTGTTCTGCAAGTGTTCCACAAGACAAGCAAACATTACTAATAAATTTAATTTATGAGCAATGTCTTATGAGTAGTATGTGAAGCCAAATGTCACACAATCATAGCTGAGTAAATGGTCCCTCCCTCTCCCCCACCTCCTGCCCTCCTTTTCCATCTTCATGTTTCTTTTCTTTTTTTTTCCCAGTCCTGGGGATTGAACTCACACCTTGTGCTTGTAAGGCAGGCAGCAGCACCACTGAGTACCACCCCAGCCCAATTTTTCAGCTTCATGTTTCTTGTATTTTCCTGTCCCCTTTTCTCCATTCACTGCAGGTCTGTGGGTGATCATCTCCCAACGGCAAGAGGTGAGGAGGAGATCAGAGATCTCATTTGCAGGGGAGGAGGAGAAAAAAGGCAGAGGAATCCTCACTTCAAATGAGATTAAGGAGATGTGTGGAATGTGGAAAGCAGTGCAGAGTTTTGTAGAAAACATCACCCAAATAAGGTTGGATCAGGGCGAGAGGTGAGTATGTTTAATGATAATGCGATGTCACATTTCCATGAAATCCTGAAAAGGAGATAAAAGTGTCATTGGATAGATTTCTTGTTAGTTGCAGGAAAATAAAAATATTTCATTGACCCAATAAATAGGGGTGCTTCCCTTAGGGATAGTGAAAGCTGCCCTACAGTGTAAACCTCCTCTCTCGACTCCCTCATACTAGTCAACTTTATCTTGAAAGTTTTCAAAGGTAAAGTGCAGGTGGGGCCGGAGATTTAGCTCAGTGGTTCCAGCGCCTGCCTTGCAAGCGCAAAGCTCTGAGTTTGATCCCGGTAACCACATATAATGCTGGGCAAGGTGGCTCACACCCACCGGCAATCAACACCACATACCACAGTGCTGGGCGTGGTGTCTCACGCCTATAATCCCAGCACTTGGGAGGCAGAGGCAGGAGGATTGCTGAGTTGAGGCTTGCCTGGGCTACATAGTGAGCTCAGGGCCAGCCTGAACTACAAAGCGAGACCCTGTCTCAAAAAAAAAAAAAAAAAAAGAAAGAATGAAAGTTACTCACCATGAGGCCTAGTAACAAACCAAACACTATGTGTCTGCAGAAGAAATTGCCCAAATGGAAGAACAGCCCTTCCATGGGGAAACTTCACTGGGTCCAGGACGCCATCAAGTTATCAGCACTGAAGCTAAGGACTGTTAACTTAGGCAGAGACTCCACTGGCTAATGCCATTTCAGACTGAACTCGGAAAGGACTGAGTCACAGCAAGATGTGTCTCAAATAAAAATCTGAAGCACTGGTATTTATAGCCCCAGAAGGTGTATTATTTCAGCGTCCAGATGTCAGCCTTGGAAGGAAAGGTCCAACTGTCCTATTTGTATATCAACACAGCTGTCTAGGTGACTGTCAGCTAGCCACTTGGCTCAGTTTGTTATGAGCACAAAATGGAGTTAGTGCTGTCAGTGAATAGTTACATCAATCATCTTAAAATGCCAATTTACTAAGGTTCATACAAACCTAACAGTGACAAGGAAAAGCATGCATCCCAGTGGGATTCAGAAGTGGACCTACCTGGCCAAGGACTACAGCCTGCTGGCCCATTCTCACAGTAGGACGATCAGAAAGATGCTGCTAAATTAAAGTGAGATGGAGATTCCACAGCACACAGAGCTAAGAATTAGAGAAAACGACCAAGGATAAAGAAGAAGATGGACCTGGGCGTGGTGGTTCACGCCTGTAATCCCAGCACTCGGGAGGCAGAGACAGGAGGATTGCTGAGTTCGAGGCTTGCCTGGGCTACATAGTGAGCTCAGGGCCAGCCTGAACTACAAAGCAAGACCCTGTCTCAAAAAAAAAAAAAAAAAGAAGAAGATGGAAAGGGATTGCTTAATGATGTGAAGTAGTAAAGAGAACATTATGCTGAACCAAGAACATATAAATGTGCTTGTAGAGAGATAATTAAAGAAATGAGATAATTCAGGTACTAAACTAATGGTCAGTTCAGATAATAAAGACCCATCAACTTCATTATATAATGATCAGGGTCATTGGCCTCAAAGCTAAAGTTTCTTCTAGCAATAAATTGGGCCTCTGAAAATTCCGAGTTATGAGGGATTGAGCTTTCTCGTTTATGGGTAATCAATGACTTTGCCACAACCCAATTTACATACAATCTTCTTCCCTCCCAGCAAATAGTGTGAAGTTAAGGCACACAGATCAATTCAATGAGTATAAGACGTTCAAACTGTCATCAGGAAGATATACATACTGACAAAGAAGACACATCCCAAAGTCAGACAAACATATCTCCCAGATTCTTTTGCCAGATGGAGGTAAAGTATACTTGGGGCTACGTGGACATGCCTTCAGGACTAAAAGCCAGAGTTAGGTAAGAGCACTAGAGTCTGTCATAATCTAAATCCTCACTCTCACCAGGGATTGCAGAGACGCCAAAGGTGAGGAGGGAAGTCGGAACCTGTTAGTCAAGTCCTTACTGCGCAGTGAGAGGCCCCATAGTGTCTTTTCCAAGTGACTTTTTTGGGTCAAACTAGGGCTACATCTGGGATATGAAACCACCCACTCTGACCATTCTCCCTAGCAGTATTTCCTAAGCACCTATGTGATACAGGAAACATGTTGCTCTGCCTCGAATAGGTTCTCTAGGCTTCCATTTCTATGTTAATTTACTGTGAATAGCTGAAGTATTTTTAGTCCAAAAGAGCAAGGTATCTCATGGGTACTTAATAAGTGGTTTTCTAAGTGAATAGAATATGGAAAGGAACCAAGGGTTAGGGACTGGCTGCATGTGGCCAAGGGAGCCGTCTGTACTGTCATCATGTCTTGGGCAGAGTTAAACTCTGCCCTCTCCGCTTCCAGGCAGCTGTGGTCTTGCAACCAACGTGAGTGGAAGTCACACGTGGCCCTTCAAGGCTGTCCCATAAAACCCTCCCATGCTTGATCTTCACTTACCCATTCGTTCACCGGCTGAATGAAGAGGACTCTGGGGATCCAGAGAAGAGAGCCACAATTTTAAAAGGGCCTATATCTTCAAATGACCACTTTTCTTCGGACTGTGAAATAAATAAGAAAACTCATCGAGATCTGGGGGTTGTTTTGTACCCTGACTGGCACCTTAGGCTTTGTGGATGGCCAGTCTTAGCATAGTTTAGAGTCTACCCCTAAGGATGTGATGACCAGGATAAAGGGTGATAGTAGTGTTTCTCCATTTCCAAAGATGTGAGATGTAAACTTGCAGATTTCTCATCCCCACTGAACTCAGTATCTCTTAGACTCCTTTACCCACTTCCTTTATGTTCCCTGCAATCCTTTACACCACACACACACACACGCATGCACGCACATAGAGAAACTGTAAATCCTAGAAACTTGTAAGAATGTCAGTTCTTGCCAAGAAACTAGGGCAGACAGCAATCCTCCTTAGCTCATGGTTTCTATAGCACAGGCCCCGGTTTACACAGACATCCTGTTTGCTTGGGGAGTGTGTCAGTCCTCCAAATCGGTGGTGTGCATTTCCCGTCCACGTCCTGCTCCCCTGGTGAGATGACTGCACCCTCTAAGTTTGAGTAACTTTGTGTCCCAGCAATCGCCGTCGGTGGGTATTTAGTATGTGTCACTGATGGCAAAAAAGACTGACTTGGAGCAAAAGGAATCACCACACATCCCGGCAACCAAATAGGGGGGATTTCAGTATACAGTCAGCTGTTTAGAGTAAAAGGTCCAGAGACGAGGGTTGCATGGAGAGAGAAAACCAATACTCCGTTCTTCTAAAGCTTTGAGGATGAGCGGTGTTGACAGACTTCACACATTCACAAGCTGTGGGACAGAAACACTCATGGAGGAAAAACATCTCTTGCAGGATGAGGGGGAGGAGGATGAGTCATGAATGGACAAACAAGAGAAACGGCAGCAGAGAGGTAGGGCCCATGAGCAGAAAGAACTTGTGGGTTTGAGCTGTGGCTCTATCCCATTGACAGAGCATGTCTTCAAGCAGAGGCTGGCATGTTCCTGAGCCCCGGGGACCTCCTGGGAACAAAGTGGGTGAGAAGCACACTGTGAGGAGAGCTGCTGATGCCTGACAAGGGTCCCGCACTGAGCGGGGGTCGATGCGTTATAGCTTCTGTCGTGATTGCTCTGTGTGAGCTCACAGACAGCAATCAGCACCGTCCTGATGGCCAAAGCAAACTTAAAGTCAAATTTCAGGAGATTGTGTATCTAGAGGAGAAAAGCACCAATTCTCCCTCTTCATTAACTAGCAGCTGATTCAGAGTCTCCAAGATAACAAATTAGGTCATTGGTGTGCCTATTCTCCTCAGAAGCCTTTGCGAAAATGTCTCAGCAACTGCAGTCATTTAAATGCTAGTGGCTCCGCCTGTTTCAAATCTAGCTTACCTAACCCTTTCTCCTAGCTAATACAACGTATATCTTAATTGATGTCTCACTGCAATAGGCTATTTTGTTTCATTCTGGGATTTTTACCACAAATTTAAATTTCCTGTGGCTAATACTAACAAATACTCTCAAAGAAGGATGCTGAGTTTTTTACCTGATTTAAAATCTTTGTTACTTCCTAAGTGATGGTGATAGGTATGATCGAGGCACAAGGAGCACCTTGTTTTCCATAACGAGCCCTGTTGATCACACCTGTGTTTGTGTCCATGAGGTGCGTTTTAGACACTCTGTAAGGATGGGGGAGATAGCCACTAAGGGAACCAACCATGTGATTAGAGAGCTGGAACTTTCAGCCTTATGCAAGTCCCCTGAGCCCCCAAATTCTGGGGAGGGAAGAAGGGTAGAGGTTAAATTTAATCACCAGTGACTAAAGAGGTGGTCATACCTATGTAATGCAACCTGCATTAAAAACCCAAAAGGTCAAAGTTTGGAGAGGTCTCTGTGCTGCTAAATTTGTGGGGATGCCAGGAGGGTGGCATCCCAGAAAAGGGCGTGGAGATTCCACCCTTCCTCCATGCCTTGGTCTATGTGTCATTTATAATATGCTAGTTAACACAAGTGAACATTTCCCTGGGTTTCGAGCTATTCTAGTAAGTTAAATAACCCAAGGAGAGGGTGGTTGGAATGCCCAATTTTAGCCCATCAGTTGTAAGTTTGAGAGGTGCACATATAAGATTGACATCCAGGGGCCGGAGATTTACCTCTGGTTCTGGCGCCTGCCTTGCAAGCGCAAGGTCCTGAGTTCGATCCCCAGTAACCTACAATGCTGGGTGTGGTGGCTCACACCCACCAGCAATCAGCACCACATACCACAGTGCGGGGCGTGGTGGCTCACACCTGCAATCCCAGAATTTGGGAGGCAGAGACAGGAGGATTGCTGAGCTCCAGGTTTGCCTGGGCTACATAGTGAGCTCAGGGCCAGCCTGAACTACAAGGCGAGACCCTGTCTCAAAAAAAAAAAAAAAAAAAAGATTGACATCCAATCTTACTGAATTAGTATTAACCTTGCTGAACTGTGTATCAAATTATGAACTTATCATTAAGTGTACAGCATAATTTTTAGTTTTTTCTTCCATTTGACCACCGTTGTCACACGGTATATTCAATATCAATAACTGTGTAACAAATTGTCCCCAAATGTAGTGACTTGAAACAACTTCTGCTATCTTAGATTCCTCTCTGGGTCAGAAATTCATGTGCAATACAGGAACATCCTTTGCTGCAGGGTCTGTGATGAAGGAGTCGGCCAGGGTACAGTCACGGCAAGTCTCCAGGGAGAGCAGCTTGCTCGGGGGCTGTTGGCAGCCTCAGCTGTACCAGTCTCTGCTGGCCAGAGACTCCAGGGCCCTGCCTCCGAGCCTCCATCCAGGCCGCTCACCACGCAGCGACCTCCTTCCAGAGCCAGCCTCCACGGAGACTGAGTGAGAGCACAGAGAAAGGGCGAACAAGATAGAAGCTACTCTCCTTTCTGCCACCGAATTGAGCAAGTGATATTCCATCATTTTGTGATATTCTGTCTGTCACAAGCAAGTCCCCAGGACCAGCCCACATCCAAGGGAAGAAAATCACTGAAATCAGCCTCTCTGCCAGGCCACGGAAGGCCCTGCTTCTCAAACTAACCTTGGAGAACAACCAACTTTTTTCTTTAATTCTCAACATATTTTAGGGTAGTACATTTATAAAACAGAATAGAAATTCATTTCTAGAAAATAAAAGTATAAAAACAATCCATGGATCATGCACCGGACTTCACCACAATGTCCAATTGCTACAAAAATTTCCAAACGTTCTCTGTTTTATTATAGTCAGGCTTCCACATCTGCATTTGTAGATTCGACCGAGTGTGGATAAAAATCTTGGAAAGAAATTGTGTCTGTATGTACTTGCACATGCCTTTTTCTTGTCATTAGTCCCTAAACAATAAGATATAACAACTATTTATATAGCACTGACATTGTACTGGGCATCATAAGTAATCTTGAGATGATTTAAGGTACATGGGAGAATGTACACAGATTATGTGTAATTTATACTCCATTTTCATATAAGGGACTTCAGCTCCTGCAGTTTTCTCATTGAGGAGGGCCCCAGAACACCACACAGATAACAAAGGACACCATTTGGATCCGAAACAGTTTGCAAACTGCTACCAAAATTAGATCATCCATTAAGCAGCATCAATGTATTTTATAAATCCAGATGACTTTTTAAAGCTTTGACAGACAGTGGTTTGTACATGTAACTTGGGTGCTTCTTGGTAGGGGGATTTTAGAAAATAAATCTAGAGGGCTGGAGATGTAGTTCAAGTGGTACTGTGCCTACCTTGTGAAGCACAAAAGGACCTGAGTTCAATCCCCAGTACCATAAAAAATAAATCTAAACAGAAATCTTTCTTTCCAATCTTATTCCACTCTATACACAAGCCTAGAAATGGAACCTTTTGTTATAATTAAGATCGCAGGTATATAGGATTAATTCGTCTCCAGTTTTTAATATTTTACTGTAGTCTTTTATGTGCTCTTCTTTCCACCTCTCCATTAATGACAGAGGCAAGGTGACTTTGAAAGGAGCAGTGTGACAGATACTATAAATTCATATTTTAAAAATCTGAGAAGTCTGGGGGGTTGGTAGGGTGGGTAGGGGAAAGGGGAAAATGAGAATCAAATTGTGCCATATACTGGTACAAATTCTCAATGTGGAGTATAATTGTAATGTGTATATATAATGTACCAATAAAAAAAGGCAAAAAAAATGTGGAAAGTCAGCACACTTCTTAACTGTTAGGAGGGAAGCTTGTCTTGATCCTAGTCTATTCAGATTCTCCAAAACAAATCTCAAGTGTAACCTCCTCAATTAAACTGAAAGAAAGGACTTTTTTTTTTTTCAGACAGGGTCTTACTTTGTAGTTCAGGCTGGCCCTGAGCTCACTATGTAGCTCAGGCAAGCCTGGAACTCAGCAATCCTCCTGCCTCTGCCTCCCAAATGCTGGGATTACAGGTGTGAGCCAACATGCCCAGCAAAAAGGACATTTTTTGAGCATTAACTGTGCACAGAATTCTGGAAGATACTACTACAAGAAGAGACCACCTCTGCTCTCACTGGGTTTATAGCACTTTCACGGCAAACCCTGAAGTCTTTTACATGTCAGTATGTTGGCACTTGATTACATCCTTTTTCCTGTGTCTAAATTCTCACAAATTTATATCTATTCTGAATAAACTATAAACTTGCTGGCAAAAGTACTCCCATTCCATTCTTTTCACAGCTTTCAGCACAGCATCAGCAGTTAGTAGGTCCTCAGCAAGAACCTTAATTACTGAGCCAAGATCCTGAGTCCTTTGCCCAGGGACTCAGCTCCCAGCCCAAATCTTGCCTGATGAGCACTTTCCTTCATCCTCTTGACCACTATCTGGCTACCCATCCTTCAAGGCTTAAAACAGGAGCAACTTCTGCTCTTCTGGCTCCTGCTAAGCAAAGCCAAAGTTCTTCCTACCACATTAGTCCCAGGAGAGAGAAAAGTCAAAACCAGGTGGAGGAAGAAGCCTTTAAAAAAAGGCTTCTGTTGGGTGTGGTGGCTCACACCTGTAATCCCAGCACTCAGGAGGCAGAGGCAGTAGGATGCTGTGAGTTTGAGGCTTGCCTGGGCTATAGAGTGAGCTCAGGGCCAGCCTGAACTATAAAGAGAGAAAAAAATAAAGGCTTGTTCAACTTGTTATCCAGTTGCCAACCCTCCATTGGCCATCCTCTCCCCAACCCTGGCCTAGGAACAGAGTGAGGGTTACCTTTCAAAACCTGATGCTAAGTACTTGTGGGCACAAAAGAGAACTAAACTGGTTTCTTGCCCTGAAGAATTTGTGACAGACAAATTAGAGAAATCCTCAGCTACAGTAATACAAAACAGTGAGCCAGCAGGGGGTGGTGGCATATGCCTGTAATTCCAGCAGTCGGGAGGCAGAGGCAGGAGGATCATCATGAGTTTGAGCTACATAGTGAGCTACAAGTGAGTCAAGGCCAACCTGGACTACATAGTGAGACTCTGTTCCCAAACAAACAAATGAACAAACCAAAAAAAATGTGGGCCAAGGGTTGTGATGTTGGCAGATGAAGGAAGCACTGTGGGACAGGAGATGGGGAAAGATTAATTCCAACTAGTGGAAATTTGGAGACTGTAGCTTTGGGGCTAAGCCTTGGAGAATGGGAAATAAAAACAACGTGTGACTTTAAGCACTTCCTACTTACTCAGGGCTATGGTTGGTGGTTCACACGCATCATCTCATCTACAGTTCACAAAAGGTCTTCTGAGAAGGTGTAAGTTTCATTTTATACTGAGGACACTGAGGCGTGGAGACTAAGCAATCTACCCAAGGTCCAGCCGAGGAAATGGTGAAGGCTAGATCTGAACACATCCACGTCTGTAAAGCTACTGCTCTGTGCCTTCCCTTAAGGAGCAAAAACTGCAACAAAGCATGGTCTAGTAATCTACGGAGCACAGGCCCAGAGAACAATGAAGAGTGTGAGGCTGTGTGTGTGTGTGTGAACAAGATTGTTATATCCCGATGGCAGCTTGGAACTTATACATCAAATTCTGAATTTAACGTATATCTCATCTGATCTCACCATGTCTCTATTTGACAGGTGTTACTTTTCCATTTTACAGGTAAGGTAGGTGCAGCAGCTCACCGAGGTGCACACAACTGGCTGGCGGTATGCTGGGATCTGAATACAGGGTCAGGCTCCTAAGCCTACACTTAACTCTTACTAGTGTGCCAGCCAAGAGGCCTCCCTTGTGTAAAAGCCTTCAAAATTGCCCACTGACTTCCCCAAAGTGTTCACACCCTGTGGTTTCTCTTCCAGCTACTCCCCACCCCACCGCTCCCACCCACCCTGAACTCTTAGCTAGGATGGCCCGGGTCTGCACCCGAGAGCTGGCAGGGTCCTCTGAGACCCCAGAAGAACTTTTGTTCCCAGAGAGCTTTGCGTTTCTACTATAAAGAGGCCGGGAGCCCCGCCCTGCCCCGCGCGGCCCCTCCCACGGCGCGGTTTAGGGTCGGTGGGCGGGACTCGGGGTGGGCGGGGCCTGGCCGCGGCCGGGACCAGCGGGGCGCCAGGGGGTGGGCTCGGCGTTCAGGTGGCTCCTCCTCCGCCTCGCCGGAGCCCGGACGGCGCCGGCCACTGAGCCCGCTGCCGGGAAGCGCTTTGTGCCCGGCTCGGAGAGCCCGCGACGCCCGCTGCACGCCCGGAGGGCGCCGCTCCGCCTCCCGGCCTCTCGGCGGCAGGTGCCGACGGCGCGGGCCTGCACGTGCCACCGCTGCCGGAGCGAAGCCGGGACGCGGGCGCCGAGATGAAGCTCCTGAAGCCGTGGGGCGCGGCGGGTGGCGGCCTGCTGCACCTCACCGTCCTGCTGAGCCTGGCCGGGTTCCACCTGGACCTGGACCAGGACCTGGACCTCTACCTGCTGCCGCTGCCTGCGCTGCTCCGGGACGAGGTGCCGACCCATGGCGGCCGGGGCCGCCCCGGCCACGCTCCCGGCCCCTTCCCGGCCGCCGGAGGCTGGGGGCGCGCGCGCCCCGAGGCCCAGGAGCCTGGCGCCAGGGCGCCGCTCGAGGGCCACCTGCTCCGGGAGGTGCGCGCGCTCGGGGTCCCCTTCATCCCTCGCACCCGCGTCGATGCGTGGCTGGTGCACAGCGTGGCGGACGGGGACGCGGAAGGGACCCTCGGGCTGCTTGGCGCCACTGCCTCGTCCGCCGGGGGCGTCGGCGCCGGAGTGGACGTTGTCAGCCAGGCAGCGCCCGGGGGCGGCGGGGACCCTTCGGCAGCCGAGGACGACGGGGAGAAGGCGGCCTCGGAACCCGCGGCGCAGGTGCTGGTCACCGGAGGTCGCGCGAGCCAGGTAACCCGAGAGGAACGCGCGAGTGGGGCTTCGCTGCTCTCGGAGGCTGGGTGAGGGTGCTGGCCGGCGCCCTGGAAAGCTTTAGGGCGATTCTGCTCCTCCTTTTTGTGAATCCGGATGAAGTCTTAGTTCTGTCACTCGGGTTTCAGGTTGATGGGGGCGGAGGAGCTCTTTTCAGTGCTGGGGAGCAAATCCAGGGGCGCTGTAACACTGAGCTACCTCTCCAACCCTATTTATTTATCTATTTATATTTTGAGACAGTGTCTCACTAAGATGCCTGGGCTGGGCTCGAATATGCACCCTCCTGCCTCAGCCTCCTGCATAGCTACTGGCTGTACACCACTAAGTCCAGCCTTTTTAGGTTTGGAGAAACAGATGAATGCATCCGTTCGGGTGTAGACAACACCTTTCCTTGGGCTTAGTGGCTATCGAGAGTGGTTGGGGCGGCGGGGAATGGTATTACTTTTCTTGCCACTGTCTTAGGTCAGGATCTTGCTGCGCTCCTGCGGTTCCCGGGCATGCTGGAGGCGGGGGGGGGGGGCAGCTTTGGCCTCTTAGAGAAGCACGTGCCCATAGTGGATCCCAGTTGTAGTCCGCCTGCGCTGCTTTCCTGAAGTACATCGGCCGCATCCTCTAAAACACTGGAGGTGTGGGAGAAAGGAAAAAGACTTCAAACCTCTCTTGGAAACGGAGGGGCCTCATTTCACTACAGATTATCTTCTCACCGTGTCCAGGTGTGCGGGTCTTTGATGAGGACCAGAGGGGAGAGGGACTAGGATGAGGGAGAGGGCCGCTCTAGGTCTGTTTCATCCCTCCTGCCCGCTTCCTCTGACTTCCCTCCTGTGAACACAACCGCATCCTGATCAGTAGTATCTGCATATTCTGTCCTTTCCTCTAGGCTGAGGCCTAGAGAACAGTGGTTTACACACATCTCAGGGCTGAAGAAGTTTGAAGGAGATGTTAATCTCTAAAGAACATAACTTTTTAAATCCAGTACTGGGCATTGAACCCAGGACCTCCTGTGTGCTAGGATTGTGCTAAGTTTCCAGCACTGAAAACTTAAAATTTTAAAGTTCTGCCAGGCGTGGTGGCTCACGCCTGTAATATCAGTACTCAGAAGGCAGAAACAGGAGGATTGCTGAGTTCGAGGCTTGCCTGGGCTACATAGTGAGCTCAGAGCTAGCCTGAACTACAAAGTGAGACCCTGTCTCAAAAAAAAAAAAAAAAAAAAAATTAAAGTTCTATTTTGCCTGCCGGTCATAGTGACCACTTCGGGGCTGGCCAGGTAAGAAGTTTCACCTTTTACACCAAAAGGCAATTTTGCCACTGGAGACCTTAAGGGTACCTGTTTTACATATGCGAGTGTGGGGTTAGGCCGGTTCCAGGAGGAAGCACTGGTAGGCTCCAGGGGTGTGGGTTGGGTCACACTTTTCTTGAAACCAAATTCACCAAGATCTGGGGATTCAGGTATCTGATGCTTCTCATCCTAAAACCACTCAGAGTTCCTGTCCCAGAAATTTAGGAATTCCTCCTTGGCCCAAACAACTAGTGCAGATCAACAACAAGTGTCCTTAGCTGTTGTTTTTTTTTGTGAAGTGCGGTCTTATGCAAAATGGGAATTGGGGCACAACTGGTTTGTTGGCAGCTCTTCCAATCTTGTTTGTGTCGGCAGTCGCCAGACGAGCTTCTCCGCCCTTTCCTGGAGGGGCCTTTGTGTGCAGTGATGGGTGAGTCACTGTTATGCTGATCCCTTCCCGGTCCTGGGGCCTGGAACTAAAGGAGCCAGGTTCACAACTGTTTCCTGGAATGGCCACTGCTCACTTTCCCCACCGAGACGCAAGCCCCTCTCACCTCCTGATAGGTACCTATTGCCTTGTTACCCTCTCAGTTCTGTAACTTACAGGATTGAAACAGTGCCGGATGCTGTCGAATGGCACCGCTAATGCTAGCCTGCTCAAAAAGTGTACAGGGCACTGAAGGGAGCAAAGCTGTTTGTTCTGCGGACTTCCCAGCATCATGTAACTGGTACCTATTTGGACTGACAGGGCTGCCTTGGAGCATGCTCTGGGGGCCTGCCAGGCCTGGTCAGGCTTCTGCGGAAGAGACACTGAAGTTCACTAAGGGCCATTCTGGGAGGTTCTCCAGGCCGCACACCTGCTGGGATAGCGGCTGGGCGAACTTGGTTCTGCTCTGTCTGGCAATCATCAGCTGTGGAGCCCCGCTCATTACCCTCTGTTGGTCCTGTCTTTATATACATCAGCTTGTGAGGTACACAGAGCAGGCAGATGTCTAATTTGTACTTACACATAATATGTAGAAGCACAACAAGGCTGGGGAATCTCGCTAAAGGCATATATTATAAACACCAGAAGTAGGACTGGACCGTGCATCCTGGACTAGCACATTAACTAAGCAACATGCACTGCACAACTCTTGTCTCCTGCCTTGGGATGACTGTTCTCTGATGCTGGACTGATGCTTAAAAAGCAGATTTTATATATTTATTATAAAGAAGACCATGACTGGGGTGGGGGTGAGTAGGCTAGGAAAACACCACTCTCTGAAAGTTGAGGGGCCTGGCTCAGTCACTTATTAGTATACTCCCTCCTGTGGGTGATTTGGATCACTCCACGCCTCAGTCTCCTGTGTCGAGTGAGAGAGTGATGTTTACCTCGGAGGGTGTTGTGCTGATCAAATGGGGAAGGCACTGCCAATGCCAGCCACTGCCTGGATTATGATGGCTCTTTCCTTTGTGCTCCAGTATCAACCCTTCACCTGGCCCCATTCACTGGTTGGTAGTTAGTAAGGGTTGAATCTAAGTTCTTTGACCCACAGCTCTGGGACCTTGAATGAGTTTCTTACCCTTTCTGTGCTTTATTTCTTTCAATTGCACAATAGGAATAAAAAAACGTGCCTGCTGTATAAAGTTGAAATTTCATTCCACATAAATGACTTAGCACTGTACATGTCATACGTGCTTAATACATGTTAGCCACTGTTAACTTGGAAGAGAGAGTATGTTACCCTGTAGGAACATCATAGATGGCAGTGTTTTTTTGTTTTTTTGCTTTTTTTGGAGACAGGGTCTTGCTTTGTAGTTCAGGCTGGCCCTGAGCTCACTGTGGTGCCCAGGCAGGCTGCCGCGAACTCAGCAATCCTCCTGTCTCTGCCTCCCGAGTGCTGGGATTACAGGCATGAGCCACCACGCCCAGCATTATATGTGGTAACCGGGGATCGAACTCAGGTCCTTACGCTTGTGAAGCAGGTGCCGGAACCACTGAGCTAACCCTCCGGCCCATGTTTTTTTGTTCTTATAGACAAGGTCTCATGTAGTTCAGACTGGCCCTGAGCTCACTATGTAGCCCAGGCAAGCCTTGAACTCAGCAATCCTCCTGCCTCTGCCTCCTGAGTGCTGGGATTACAGGCGTGAACCACCATGCCCGGCATTGTGGTGTGTGGTACTGATTGCTGGTGAGCATGAGTCACCACGTCTGATATCATTGTACGTGGTTACCGGGGATTAAACCAGGGGACCTTGTGCTTGCTAGACAGGCACCGGAACCATTGAGCTAAATCTCTGGTCCCCGATGGCAGATTTTTAAAATAGGTAATTCCAGTGGCTCACATTTCAGTTCTAGGAGATTCTAGTTTTAGTGTAGAATTTTTGTACATGTGCCAAAATATTTTGGAGTAAGGGATTTTCTAAGCATCAAAAGAAGTACTGCTTTGGTTTCACTTCTTAATGGAACTAAACAATATCTGAAACAGACTGGAATTTCCCAGGGTGGACAAGCTTTCTGTTACAGGCTCAGCCAATCACATGTCCATCAAAGTAATACACAGGTTAAACCAAGAAATGAGCAGTTTTGTGGAAGTGAATGTGTGAACATCTTTGAGGATGGGTGACTGCCCCCAGGTAGCATCAGTTTTCAGAGCTGGTGCCACTTTGAAACTGAGAGGCTATGTGGTCATCTCGGTGTGGTTTCACGCCTGGTGACGGTGACCCTGTGCTGGGTGAGAGGTCCCTTAAGACCTCTTGACTTACTGCCTGTTGTGCTAGTTTCTTCAGGTCACAGAAAGAATCTGCTACAGTAAATATTTAATTTTTATTTACTTATTTTTGTGGTACTAGGGATTGAACCTACAGTTTTTCAACTGTACTCTATATCCCCAGTTTTCTTTATTTTGAGATAGTCTAAGTCACCAAACTGCCCACGCTAGGCTCAAGCTTGTATCTCTGTATTAGCCTCCTGCAGTGCTGTGGAGGTGTGTACCACTACACCTGGCTTCGATATTTAAGTCTCAAATAAAGGGAGAAGGTTGTCCTTTTGGTGTCCTTATAGGAAAAGAGGCCGTAAGTCGCTGTTGGTGTGCCAGAGCCGCTGGTACAAAATGCCACCAAGCAGGTGGCTTAAACAGAAATTTACAGTCACAGTTTGGCAGTGGGGCAAGAAATCCAAAATCAAGGTGTCTACAGGTTGGTTCCTTCAAAGGCCACGAGGGACAGTGTGTTCGTAGCAGCCTCCTGCTCTGTGGTAGTTTGCTGTCAGTCTTCGGCCGTCTTTGGCTCCTGCTGCGGCACCCAGAGCTACCTTGTCTCACATGGCTCCCCATGTGCTCTGTGCGCCTAGGTTCCCCTGTGAGAGCATCAGTCACGCCAGATAAGGCTCCATCTTGCTGTCTAGCTCGCCTAGTTATACCTGCAGCGACCCAGGTTCCAAAGAAGATTTGGTGTTTGACTTAAACTGGCGAGTTTTCGAGGGACACAATTCAGCCCCTAATACCACCATCTTTCAGTCACCTCTCACAGTGTTCAGCTCCAACCACTAAAAGCAAAGTCATCTGTTTCTGGGAGCAGTTGGCCTCCGTGTAGGACCCTGGCAGCAGGACATGATAGGTACTCATGAAGAAACTTGGGATGTTGCCATCTTGATGAAGAAATCTGGAAAGTGTAGTTAAAACTCTTTTTCCAATTCCTAGCTTGATTGGTGGATTATAAAGAAATCCTCATTGTAGAGTGAATTGAATAATTTCCATCCTTCCTGCTGCTGAGGTCAGACAGAGGGAAACTGAGGCGCGAGGCCCCAGCCTGGCTCAAGGGCAGGTGGCCAAGTTAGCTGGCACCACAGTGCGGCCCCAGGGTGCTCACAGCTCTAGAGCTGACCGGTCGTGCGACCTGTAACACACTCTCTCTCTCCCTGAGTCTTGGTTCCCTCACCTGTAAAGGGGATGTACGAGGAGCTGCCGGAGGGGGGATGGGGTAGTGGCAGCCATGTTGGTCCATAGGCTTCGTACATAGTAAGCTCTATTAACTACTGTTAATAATTCAGCCAGCACTCTCAGTAACCCCATACCATGGCGTATCTCTCCATTTGTGTTGGGGGGGGCCTCCACTAGCTCCCCCTAACTGACTAACTGCATATTTTGCCCTTCAGGGCTCCCTGGAGGCCATTATGCCCCATCACCACCTGCTCTTGTTGAGCTCAGTCCCCCTGCTGCTCTACTTTCCAGCTAAAACCTCCCTCCCTCCCTTTTCCCCCAACAGCCTTGCACTCCCTCACACTCTGTTACCTTTGCCTGGAATGCCCTCCTTTCATTCCTTTCCAGTGTGTCACCAGTACATTCTCAGACTGGTTCATCGGCCCAACATTTCCCCTTATTTCCCGCTCTATCACACCCCGCAGCCTTCTGTAGGACTTGGCACGCGCTGAGGGTGGAAACTGGCCTCCGTTTCGGCTGCAGTGACAGACGAGGACAGGGCTCAGGAGCAGAGGGTGGTCTCGCCGACAGTCGCTGAGCTCCTGTCTTCCATCTCTCTGCAGCACATCAGGGCGCTGTGACACCCAAAGCATGTCTGTAGGCCTTCAAAGCCAGAGGCCTGACTACCCAGCTACAGAGTAGGACTGTTCTAAAATCCTGACCATTTAATGCTGGTGACTTCAGCACAGAGGGGCAATGGAGATCAGGCTTTGGGGTTGGCAAGATACTCATGGGTGGTGAGAAGTGGGGTTGTTTAAAGTTACAGAGCACAGTGGTAACCTTACTCTTGCTGGGAATAGACAGGTACATTGTTCCTAGGCCAACAAAGGCAACTCCTCACTTGGTACAACGTTAAAAATTAAAAGCGTCTCCTATTTACAGGGGCCCTGGGTTAGGAATCGTTCATTCTCAAGACCGAGTTGTTGAAAGTCAGTTTAAATACATTTCTGGACGCTGAATCTTACTGAGGCACATTTCTGAGCTCTTTCTGGTCAAGATGCAGGTGATGGTTGGCAGAGCACATGGCTGGGAGCAGACTCTGCTTTCTGAAGTTGGCAACAACTGCATCAACTGTATCAGTAAGGATCCCCTTTACTGAGGAGGAGGAGAAATATGTGGACACACAGGTTTATTTCAGGGAATTGGCAGACCTACTTGTAGCAGTGGACAGTCCAAACTGTGGAGCAACCAGAAACCCTGGCAACTCTGCAGGGGCCGAGGTTGTGGGCTTATGATGGAATTTTTCTTCCTCAGGGAAATCTCAGGGATTTTGCTGTTGTTTTGCAGTACCCGGGGTCAAACTCGGGCCCTTGTGCTTCCAAGGAAGGAGTACAGTTTGAGCTTTTAAAATCCTTACAACTGATTCAATAAGGCCTACCCAGACAGGAAGGTGGGACTTAAATCTAGGGTCTCATCAAATTGCCCAGGCTTCACCCTCCAGTCTTCTGCTTTACCCATGAAAGTACCTGAGATTTCAGACTTGCCATCCCGCCCAGATTAAGCAGGCAAAGTTCGAATTGCAGGTGTTAACCACACCTCCAGCCAGATCCCTTCCACTCAACACCTGGGCTGCTCAGGGAGATAACTTGGTACTGGCGCGAACTACAGTGACATGTAAGATTAACCATCAGAGCTATCTCCTCCAGGGGTGCCTGTGATCCTTGGTTCCCAAATTGGCTGAACGAGGAAACTGCCCTCCTTGTAGGAGCATTCTCATGAGAACAGAGTGATAACACGTTAGCAGGCTGCTATGGTTTCTGCTGTATTAGTAGATACCCAGTGTGTGATCCACTGTTCTGCTGAGCTCCAGGTCAGACCCCCAGGAACCCCGTACCCTCTGCAGGAAATTGCCAGTGACTGCCTGTCCACCCGAAGACCTGCTGGGCCAGAAAGAAATGTTCTCCTCCTCAAGGGGAAATGGCCCTGGGACTAGTCAGATGAACTGAGGCTGTTTGTGCTGAGACTTGTTGGGGAGGCAGAACCTTCAGAGCAGACGGATGCTTCCTTGAGGCCCAGTGCGGGGAGAAAGTCTCAGCCTGTATTCAGAGCTTCTGGAGATGAGGGACCGCCCCAGTTACCTCAGATGCTTTGCAGAAATGCAGACCGATGACCAGCCAGACCCACTGAATTGGATCCTCCGTCCTAGGTTGTTCTTGTGCCACCCTAGGCTTGAGGGCCCTTCATTAAAGCCCTTTTAATCAGTTTAAATCCCAGACTGGCCAAAGAACTGGTCCACAGAGACTTGCTTGGTAGTAAGACGAGGGCTTGTCAAGTGTTTTGAAACAGAAGCCAAATTTTTCTAGCTCTTTTTGCTATTTCCTAATTATTCCAAAGATGGGGTTGGGCATGGAGAACTAGCTTGCAATGAAAAAAAAAATACTAATAATGAATATAGAACTGTCTTGCAAATAGATGTACTTTACAACCCATACTTAAGTTCTAGAACAGGCAGAGCTGGGATAGAAATACGAACACAGGAGAGAATCCTCTGAAGCGTTCTATATAGTGAGTGGAGCATGAGTTACATAGGTTCCCCTGCTTGCCAGGTTGTACAGCTAAGGTTTCTACATCTCTGTGTGTGTAAATCCTACCCCAAAACTGTGAAAGAATAACTGAATGGGAAGGGGTGGATTTATTGTTGATGTAAGACTGTTGGATAGCCAACTATTATGGCACATGCCTGTCACTTCATACTGTGGAGACTGAGACAGGAGGATTACAGGTTCAAGGCTAGTCTGGCCAACATAGTGATTTAAGGAGATCTTGTCTCAAAATTTAAAGGATTTGGTGATATAGCTCAGTATAAAGGCCCTGGGTTCAGTTCCAAGACTGGGGTGGGGGGGGGGTGAAATAACTATTGAAACTGAGCAGTGGGGATATGGAGAATTAACTAGATTATTCTCTGTTCTTGTATATGTTTGAACTTTTCTATAATAAACTATAAAGGCATTGTACAGTTTGAGGGCCAGCTAGCCTCTGGCCTGCTGGGGTAAACACACATCAAAGAAGATCATAAATGAACCCCAACCCCCATGCACAAGGGTTATTCACATGAGAAGCAGCTCCATTTACATCTAGAGCCTGTAGTGTAGGCTGGAGCTCAGGCCAGGTGTCGAGACTTGTGTTTGGAGACATGGCTTTTGTACCTCACCGGTCCTGGTGCAATAGCTTCACTTCAGCCACCTGAAAGATGTCTGCCCCATTTTTCCTGTCTCCCTGCCTCCACTCCAGGGGCCTACAGATGTAAGTTTACTTTCTCGTTTTATCATGAAAAATTAATTTCACAAGTAGAGCGAATAGATGCTGAGATAATGAGCCTTTGTCTTCATCATCTGTCTTCAGCAGCTCCAGTTCAGAGCTGGTCTTGATTGCAACACACACATGTGCACATGCTGTTTTGATTCCATTTCCTTTTCTAGTGCTGGGGATGGAACCCAGGGCCTCTTGGGGCTACGCACGCGCTCTCCCACAGAGCCTCACTCCCGGCCTCTCCCTGCTATTTGGAAACAAACATCAGACATCTTTCCTGGTGATTCTCATGCCCACTCTTTGCAGAGACTTGGCAAGAAAAACCGAGCTTGTCGCTCTTGTCACTCTCTTCACTGGCTCAAAAACCCGAAAATACATTTGTATTGCAGCAAATACCTCTGAATTGTAAGGACTCTCCTAACAGGACCGCAGTGCCGTGAGTACACCTGGGAGACAGTCACAGGTTATCTTATGTGTAGTCTTTCATAGTTTGTTTGAAGCACGGTTCAGACAGTGTCCACATAATAATAATAATCTTTATAATCTGAGAAGCATTTGCTTCAAAACAAGAAGTATTAAATGTCAAACTGTTCCGCTGTTTTTACATGAAAAAGCACTATTCAAAGAAGAGCTTCACCTGCACAGGAGACCCAGCTGTGCAGGACAGATGTTGGAACATGTGAAGCAACAACTAGGTGGGTGGTGGTGACCACGGATTTCCCGATGTTGCTCACAGGAAGAGAGTGAAATGAATCTGACTCGTCAGAGCCATGGAGACAGGAGCAGATGGGGTGGGAGGAGGGATGGGATAATGAGAAATGCCCTCACCACTTCTTGGCCCACGTCTGCTCCACCTGCCCTCTGGTGAATCTAACTGGATGCCAGTCAGCCTGGGAGCCCCAGAATTTCAGGGCTCAGCTTCCCGGGGAACGAACACACACACACACACACACACACACACACACACACACACATATGCCAACAAGAACCAGTGCTGGGACTATGAAATATAAGTACCTGCAGCCAAATCCTGGTCCGTCACTCCCAGGTGTTGTTCGTAAGGGGATGACAGACAGTACTTACCTGCGACAATGTTGAACAGCTTAAACAAGACAGTGTCCATAGTGACCGCCCACTAAACTTGAGCTGTAGTTATTATAAACTGCCTTTAAAACCACCCAGACCAAACAACACAGCCTGTCTTTGTCTGTCTGCTTGTTTCTCCTAGACCTGCTGATTCCAGCTTGCCTCCGGCCTGAAGACAGGCCTCAAAGTTCCCTGCGTTGCTCAGAGGCACCACACTGCCCCTTGTCTTTGAAGGTGCATCCACGCCTTAGGGTCAGACCAGGTCTCACTCTGCCCCCAGATGAGTAAGTGAAAGGCCCGCGAGCCCTGAGGCTGCTCACAGAGGTGA
Source organism: Thryonomys swinderianus (assembly GCA_004025085.1). Lineage (NCBI taxonomy): Eukaryota > Metazoa > Chordata > Mammalia > Rodentia > Thryonomyidae > Thryonomys > Thryonomys swinderianus. Next base: position 43,929 of record PVIC010001930.1, read on the forward strand.
TTTCAGGGGCAAGATCTCCACCCATCCCTCAGGTCCAAGGGCAGTGTCACCAGCACATGTGGCCAGTGGACAAGGCCTTCAGACAAACACCAGCTTTGGTCCTTTCTTCCTCTTCCCCACTCACACCCTTTGCTCATAGAGAAAACCTTTGCCCAAGTCCTTCCTGCCTGCTCCTTACACGGAAGGCAGGAGGGCAGGTATAATTTTACAGCCCTGGGGCCGGAGATTTAGCTTAGTGGTTCCAGCACCCTTCCTCACAAGTGCAAGGCCCTGAGTTCGATGGTAACAACATACAATGCTGGGCGTGGTGACTCACGCCCACCAGCCATCAATACCACATACCACAGTGCCGGGCGTGGTGACTCACGCCTGTAATCCTAGCACTCAGGAGGCACAGGCAGGAGGATTGCTGAGTTCAAGGTTTGCCTGGGCTACATAGTGAGCTCAGGGCCAGCCTGAACTACAAAGCGAGACCCTGTCTCAAAAAAAAAAAATTAGGATTAGATAATATCCACTTGTTCCACAATGGGGGAAATTGAGGATCAGAGAGGTTTAGCGATGGACCCACGAGTACAGAGCCACTGGGATAGAATAGGCTTTTCACTTAGTGGGTTTGGAGCTGAGCCCTCCTAGCTGTGACACAGGCAGTTCGCAAGATTGCCGAGCACCAAGTTGGGATAGCCAGGCTCATCAGTCTGCAATGTGGGTGCCAATGGAGGGGCATGACCCGGGGTGAAACAGGTCTAAGCAGCTAGAGTCTGGCTGCCCATGGGTCCCCAGAAGTCTCCACAAGTCCTCTCGCATAGGGGATCTGGGCCAGGGAAATGGTTTCCTACGAGGCTCTCCATAAGTGGGATCTGACTGACTATGAAGATCTAAGAAGAGACTTCCAGTCTGCGGCTGCACAAGTAAAAGTAGTTGCCTTTCCTGGTCTCTAAGGTGTGGGCTCTGCTCTCCCCATGGCCTCAGGCATAGTGCCCCTGTGGGACACTTCGGGTTTATGCTTGATGTCAACTGAAGTAGTAATAGCATCATCTTGTTATCTCACAAGTGATGAACTGGTTTATAGGCCACTTGGTCATGGAGGCGACTTGGCCCTTTTACTGGGAATCTCATCTGTCCTTATGATACCCCACACTCCCCACCCCTGTCTTGGCATTTGTAGTTTTATCCCTGGTACCACGTACCACAGTGCCAGACGTGGTGGCTCATGCCTGAAATTCCAACACTTGGGAGGCAGAGGGAGGATTGATGATTTCGAGGCTTGCCTGGGCTACATAGTGAGCTCAGGCCCAGCCTTAACTACAAAGCAGGAACCTGTCTCAAAAGCAAAAAAAAAATCCAGATAATTAGCCAGACATGGTGGTGTAGGAAGTTCAAAGCCAGCCTGAACTACACAGTCAGGCCTTGTCTCAAACAAAGCCAAATAGAAGGCTGGTGCTGGGACTGTGTTCCATGGGCCCCAGGGCCTAGCTGTGGGTACAAAACAGACAAGTTCCTTGAAACAAGATGCTTTTAAAGAGAAGCAGACTAGAAGCAGCTATGAAAAAGACTGAGTTGGACAGAAAGCCTATTACATGTAGCTGAATGACAGAGTATAACAGAAGAATTCCTACTGATGTGTGGAAGTTTGTCATGCCTGCACACTACAGAGATGTTATGGTTGAATGTTCATTTGTAATACTGGTTATCCTTTATGTCAGAAGATGCTGGGAGTCATAACAACACAGAAATATAAGCTATCTCCCAAACCAATAAAAGCTTGTGACATTACTGAAAGTCTTTGCAGCAAATTTTATTACAAAGTGTCTAAGTTTTTTGAAGCACAAATGCCCAAAATTCCAGTATGGTTTGGAAAAGATGACAGACGACCTGATTTTCAGTTGCTAGTGGACAGAGGACATTCAGAGTACATTTATGCAGTAAAGACATTAAAACAGCAGACATGTTAATCCTGATCCTTTTGCAAAGCCATATGAATCTAGTTCCAGCACTGCCAGTGATTTCAGCAGTGATAATAACAAGACTCCATTCTGCCAGGAAACAGACCAAATACAGCAGGGACATTGCCACAGCTGCACAAAAGGCATAGTAAAAAAGAAACCTGGTCAGAAACTAGCTCCACACTCAGATAAAGAACAAAGGGTGGTGCAGATCACTGAGAGTTAGGCAGTTGCAGATCAGATAGACAACAGAAAGCTGCTGCTTGTGAACTTACTTTTCAGAAAGGAAAAACTCTGGTTTCTTGAAATGGTTCTTTATACAAAAGATTAAAATCTTTGGAAGTTTTTCCAAATAAATGCAATATATCAGAAATGACTTGTAATATAAGTCATTAAAATCCTGACCATTTTAAGGGGAAATATGTCAAATTAAACTAAATTTCTAGGTCAGCCTCTAGCTCCGTACAAGTACAAAGTTGCAAAGACATAGTTCTTTTTTTTTTTTTTTTTTTTTTTTTTTGAGACAGGGTCTCGCTTTGTAGTTCAGGCTGGCCCTGAGCTCACTGTGTAGCCCAGGCAAGCCTTGAACTCAGCAATCCTCCTGCCTCTGCCTCCTATTTTAGTATATGTGCTGCGGAAGCGAGCACTGCCTCTGCCTCCTGAGTGCTGGGATTATAGGTGTGTAAACCATCATGCAGCATTGTGGTGTGTGGTCTTGACTGCTAGTGGGTGTGAGTCACCACACCCAGTATTGTGGTATGAGGTACTAATTGCTGGTGAGGAAGAATCACAATGCCTGGTATTGTTGTATGTGGTTACTGGGGATCCAACTCAGGACCTTGACCACTGAGCTAAATCTCGGGCCCACAACAACAGTTCTACACAAGACTTCTCATCGAAGACAGAAAAAGATACTTGAAGGTTTTTGTATGGCCAGAATTTGCTTCTGTATGTCTGAAATCCTCTTCAGTTTATCTCATTAGTGAAGATCTTGATGAAGATGGTGAAAACTGGCTCACAGAACCTTTTCCTTAAGAGGACCTCAGAATAGCTTGGATGAGTCTTTACTTTTCATAGGCTCAGATGCAGCCATTAAGCTACTACCAAGTTATGAGAACTTGAAAAAGAAACCGAAACATTAAAATCTGAGGATCAGGGAGTTTTCTAAATGTTGGTACGTTTCTGAATGAGAAACTAGCATATTATAACAGGTTCCCAGAAGCATTTAGAAGATACATAGTAGTTGAAAAATATTGCCTGGATTTTCAGGTTGTCTTCAGATTATTTTAGAAGATGTTTACACTCAACTTGGAAATCTTGGCAAACTTTCAGATTAACAAATAAGAATATTATACACTAAGCTGCAGAGTGCACTTTTAATTGCAGTGATGTTGGTATCATTACTGATCCCAGCTTTTGGCATTCAGAAGAATTACAGTCTATAGCTACCCTGCTTGAAGAATTACACTTAAAGGATGAAGGCTTTGCAAGTTTAGCCATCATATTTAAAACAAGCAGTTAAGCAGAGTGATATAATTCAGGAAAAGAGGATAGAAGGTCAAATTCTACTCAGAGTGTGTGGAATTCTAACCACTGCGATGGCTGGTGATGACTCAGTAACCAGCTTTGTTCCAGAAATGATCCTTGCCTTTCATTCTGCTTCTCCCTGTGCCTAAGCACAGAGGATAACTTCCCCAGACAGGAGAACCATCACCCAACAAAGACGACCGAGGTCCTTGTATTCCTAGCTATAGGACATGGCGTTTTTATTTGAAAAAAAAAATTTGAATTAAGTTGAAACTTCAGTGTGCAAGAAAATGTAATAACCCCTAATTTTTCTGAATGATACAAGGTATGATAGCATTCAACAAAAAAAAAGTAAAAAAGAGAAAAATGCCATTTTGTCCTTTTATATAAACTGTATTCTAAAGGAAAACAAATAATTAGGTCAATAAATGCAAACTTAAGATTAAAAAAAAAGCTCAATATTTTATGGGAATAGTGAGGTGAGGCAAATGAGTATTCTATTTGGATATTACTTATTCCTTGAATGCATTTTTCTTCTATTTGTATAGCAAACCCTTTCTTTTTCACTTACTATAACTTGTAGTTATTTTGTTCACTTGTATTTCCCCCTTCTTCCTTCCCTTTACAGTTCTCAATAATAGCATCTGAATGGATTTTTCCAGAAGTTCTACCCTCAGCACCAGAAGTAATGGGCCATATCACAAGTAAAAATCTACCTAGGCCTGGAATTGCACCCCAAGAAAGTCTACATGGCATCCTTATCAGTGAAACATGAGAAGAATTTTTTCACGTTATAGAGACAGGCAAAGCAATTAGGAAAATGAAATATGAAATGTAAATGTTGCAAAGGAAGCAGTAACAATAATTATTACACCTTTGGGGAGAATATAAGTTAACAGAAAACTTAATGGAAGAATAATTCTTTCAGCTCAGCTCTTTACTATTCTTGGCCAAAGTGAATTTACTATGTAGAGAGGTAGCCTACCCTGAATATAATTTTAAACAAAAAAATTGCAAGATTGCAAGAATAATACATCTTCTACCTAGATTTATGTTTGCATTTTCCCATTGGATTTCTCTATATTGATAACTATTGTATATGTAATATTATATATAAAATACTATTGCATATATTTTTTTGGAAAGAGAGTAAAGTCATCATATCCCCAAATATCCAGAAACTTTAATGTGTATTTTCTAAGAACAATTTATTTTTTATAGCCAGTTATCAGAATCAGGACATTTAACATGAAACTGTTGTCTAATCTACTGTCTATATTCACAGTCTATCTGTTGCCCCAGCAATGTGCTTTAATATTACTTCTTGTCCTGGATCAGCATCCAACCTGAGATCATACATTGTCTTAGTCACCACGTCTCTTTAGTCATCTTTAATCTGGAGATTTCTTCAGTATATCTTCTTTTTTTTTTTTTGAGACAGGGTCTCACTTTGTAGTCCAGGCTGGCCCTGAGCTCACTATGTAGCCCAGGCAAGCCTGGAACTCAGCAATCCTCCTGTCTCTGCCTCCTGGGTGCTGGGATTACAGGCGTGAGCCACCACACCTGGCACTTAATATCTCCATATTTTGATGACGGATTTCAGTACCTGTGTAAGGTCTACCTGCCAAGATTCCTTCTGTCCTGTTACTTTTCATTTTGTAATTAACAAGTAATCTTCTGTGAAACTTTGAGACTAGGTCTTACTTTCCCTCCCTAGTTTTAGTATCCACTGCTTTTCTAGCTCCACTGTTCTCTTTCTGTATTTATTAGCTGTATGCCATTGTACACAAGAGATTCTGTTTCCCTGCTATACTTGGTTGCTTATATTCCAGTAAACTCTCTTTACTCAATGAGTTATGATTCTTTTTTATATGGTGGGATTTTTAACCTAATTTGGGCTCCTTACAATGTATGTTCTGGATCACATAGTTTTTCCACTTTCAGTCTTTCTGTAAGGTTCTCAGGCCAGCTTGGATACCTTTGATCGTAGATACCCTTGTTAACAGTTTAACTCACTCCCTCCCCAACCGTAGCCTAAGGTTTTCATGATCACTTTCCACAGGGCTTGATTTAGTCCTGTACTGTTTATGTAGGTGTTACTGTAGGTAACAATCGCATGTTTGTGTGTGCTGTTATGAACTCATGTATTATGAATTAACTCAGGGGACCTTGTTTCATACTTCTAAAACAGATCATGTAATTTTGAGACTAGGAGTTCCTGTGTTCACCAATGGCACAGGTCGTAACAAAGTTGTCTGCCTCAAGAATCCAGAATTTTTTTTTTTTTTGAAATAGGGTCTCGTTTTGTAGTTCAGGTTGGCCCTGAGCTCACCATGTAGCCCAGATAAGCCTCAAGCTCACAGTAGTCCTCCTGCAAGTACTGGGATTAGAGGTGCAAGTCACCACGCCCAGCCTTGTGTTATATGGTTAACTGGGGATCAAACTGGGGACCTTGTGCTTGCAAGGTAGACACTGGAACCAATGAGCTAAATCCCTGGCCTTTTTTTTTTTTAAACATTTTTGTGGGGTTTTGGGATGCTACTCTTGAATTAGTCCAATTAGTGCTATGATCCTAGAATTCAGAGAAAGATCTGTTGAGAGAGCTTTGAGAAACCTTGATGTTAAAGGGCAAAAAATATACAAATTTTAAGGACAGTTGAAAGTGTCAGTATAGGCAGTACATGCCAAATTGTAACTACTGTGAATGTTTAGGAGAATCCTCTAGCTTCTTAAATGCCTGTGGATAAATTTACCATCCGGATAAATAAGCATACTTGAAAATATCTATGCCTTACGTTTCCTGATTGTAAAAGGAATATTTATGTATAGTGAAATATTCTAGTTACAAACATCCATGTAGTGAAGTGTTAACTTCTCCTCAGCTTTTCCCTGTCCACCTTGCCTTCCAGAGAGAACCAGTTACTAGTTACTTCCCGAAGTTTTCTACATATATTTATAGTTCCTTCCAACTCAGCTGTATAATCTGGTTTCAACAGAGAACGGAACAAAAACTGCCAGCTGGCAACACTGATTTCCAAATATTTTAAATCTAAAGGCTTATTTGTATATAATTTAAATCATGCAGATTAGACCAGCCTGTGTCAGAATGAATACTTAAGGAAAACAGGGTATGAGACTGGCCTTTAAAATATTTCTTTGATACTGAAGTAATGCAATGTCCAGGTCTTAGATTTTGACTTCTGGGTCTTCATGATCGTAAAACAGTAAATACAGTATCATTTTATAGACTATTTGATGAGTTACAGATTTCTACTAACACTTTTATAGGAAAATGAGATACTAAGAGAGAAGTGTGAATCTGTGGTTTGCAGTTCTCGGCAGGAAGAGAATGAAGAAACAGCGTCAGCTCAAGAGAAATCACTACAGCAGCAGAATAATGAAGATAAAAACAACACAGCAGCTAAATCTGACTGGGAAGGAGCAAAGATCACTGAATCTAGAGATGAAGTGAGTACTGTGTATCAGAACCACACTGTTTCCATTTTGGCTTCTATGCAGATTTTGTTGAAATGTCAGATTACATTGAGAAGTCATCTGGGCAGTTGTGCTCTGTTAATAGCAAGTCTGACACAGGAGGAAAAATTATATAGAAAGGAATCAGCAACTGATTTCTCTGGTTGAACTCTTAGATTTCCTGTATATCCACACATAGCCCCAGGAATTTGTGAGCAGGTTTTGCTAGCTGTGCTTGCAAAGATAAGAGAAAAAGAAGTGGGCACTCTGAACCCAGGGATCCTTAGACAGCTACCTCAGGTCCAGGAGTGAAACCTTGGGCTCTGGTCTTCATTCAGTCTGCCATGGGCCAAGCCATTCCATTAGCATCCTGGGGCCTATTTTGTGCCTCTGGCCTCTGCTAAGGGTGCAGTCCAGTAGGCTACATCCTTGGCTTCTCATTCTCTAAGTGCCCTTTTTAGCCTGGAGAAGAGGAATAGAAAGATGAACTACAGGAGCCAGGCCTAAGGGGGGATTCTCCTTCATCCTGTTTCCCCCGTTTCTTTCACATGGACCACACTCTGCTTTCTGCTCAGCCCTGTGGAACACAGGCGCTCCAGAGACAGGACCTCAGAGCAGTTCTGCCTGCAGGAGCACTCTTGCAGGTCTTGCCCTGATGGTTCTCTTTGTCACGCACCCTGTCTCATCATGTGTCCTCCCCAAGACCAAGGTACCGTTTGGGGTTATTCCTTGAACACCCTTGGAGGAAGAAGACCATGCCGATGGCCCATTCTCAGGCAGCCCATCACCACTGTAGTCTACTGTGTAACATGACATCACACATTATTTTACGGAATAAAATCAGAAACCACTTTGTTCTCTCTGCCTAACAGCTGTCCTTCTGTCCCTTTCAGTATGTTGGAACCTGTTCTAGAATAACTAGTCCTTCCCTGCTGCACCATGAGTGACATGTAGGGCAGGCCCCATGATTTCTAGATACTCAAATTAAAAATCCATCTGATCATCTTAGTGCAGTTGACAAGGACACTCCAGTTTAATTCTGAAAGCCTTAAACCTGACTAAAATTCCGCTGCTTTCCATCTCATCTGTTGTACTCACAAGACTGCAGAGTGGAAAACTGTGGAGCCACCTGTTTCCTGTTGTCCTTCCCAGCTGGCTAGGCTGCCTCTCCGAGCCTGGAAGTATGGGGCATATGAGCTCAGAATTTTTTCCCCTTCTCTGACTGGGATAGATTTAAAACTTTGCCACATGTGCAGTTTCAATTTAGACAGCGCTTTGACTTTGTAGGTTCTTTGGGGATCCTTGCCAGGTAGCTGGGAGTTCTATTCTTGACAACAAATGCTCTCCGGCCCCAGCTGATCCTTTAGGATTTATGAATATTCAGTAACACTCTCAGCTCTCCAGGTCATCCTCTCAACTGCCTGGCACCTGCCTAGCATATGGCGCTGGATCTTCTCCTCACATTCATCAGTTCAGTCCCTCACTTGACCTCTTGCCACTCGTATTTCTCAGGGAAGAGTTACTTCATTTTGAACTTCATACACCAAGTTTTAAGTGGTCTTCTTGAAACCCTTTGTGCCAGTCTCCATGCAAACAAAGTAAGAGAATTCACCAATCTTCAGCCCTTTCATAACCCTCCATCTTAGCCTAGCATTTTACTTTAAAATGCAGAAGTATTTGCCACCTGTCTTTTTCCCAGCCGGTATTCTCCCTGCCCTTCTAATTTATGTAGGCTTTGTTTCCTCAGTCATGAACCTCTTGTGTGGCTTTCTTCCGACCCCCACCAACCAAATCAGTGCCTGTTGTGCCATACTCAGATTTTAAAGGAGGCAACACATTCTCAAGTGCCTCAGTTACCTTTTATGGGAACATTAATTTCCACTTTAGGTCAAGAACTAATTACATTTTACACATCATGTAAGATAGCTTAAACGTGAAACTATGAAGCTCTATCTAGAAGGAAGAATTTCTTCAGGCTACTTAATCTATATGTAGCAAATTTTGGTCAGTAGTCAACCAAGAACTAAGCCCAAGTTTAGAATCATTAACAGAATAAAATGTTTCTGAAACAAGAACTTGTATGTAACCCATTTTGTCCAAATGGATCATTTAATTTTCCAGTTAAATGAGTGCAATTTAAGGATGACTGGGTACTTAAGTTGAACAGTTTAGAGGAATAGGAACTAGGTATGATAGATCAGATCTGATGATCCGATGAGATACAAATCTTGCAAGCCCATGCTAGGGGAAATATGGGCTTCCTACCTAAAAAATCTTATAAGGCTCCCATGTCCAAGATATATGGACTGGGACAACTTTTAACTTGTTAGAATCAAACTCAAAGGGGCCTCACAACTAAAGATCAGAATCTACACTATGGTCATCATGAGGACTCTTGAACCAAGAACTCAAAAATTTAGAAATTGATTATAAACATTAGTACTTGGGCAGGAAAATGTAAAACTTTCAGTGATTCCCAACAAACATGAGTTCCCTTTTAAAATTAAATTCAGGGCCAGTGGGGATTTAGCTCAGTGGTTCTGGCATCTGCCTCACAAACGCAAAGTCCAGAGTTTGATCCCTGGTAACCACATACCACAATACCAGGCATAGTGGCTCACACCTGTAATCCCAGCACTTGGGAGGGAAAAGCAGGGGGATTGTGAGTTCAAGGCTAGTCTGGGCTACATAGTGAGTTCAGGGGCAGCCTGAACTACAAAGCAAGAGCCTGCCTCAAAAAAACAGATAAATTCAGAATATCCATAAGCCAACCTGTGCCCCCAAAACAAATTATAAAGGACTCCAAAACTAAGGTGATTTAGAAGATGAAAGAAATCTGTAAGACAAGAAGACTATCAAAAATGGATATAGAAAAGATTCATAATAATGGGCATGGTGGTATTATGCTTATAATCCCATTTCAGGAGGCTGGGGCAGGACTTTTGTTGAATTTACAGCCAGACTGGACTACATAGTGAGTTTGGGGTCAGCCTGAATTGCAAAGTGAGACCCTGTCTCAAAAACAAACCCCCCCCCCAAAAAAAACCTCTTAAGACAGGATACCAAGGAAAAACCATAAACCTGTTTTTACCAGGAAATCTATCATTTAAAGCATGAAAACAAAGTAATTCGAGGATATAAAAACTAAAAGTTTACTGTTCAGTTCCTCTCCAAAAAGCTTATTCCAACAAGCAAACCTGAATGCAGGAATCTGCTAAACCAACCAATGAGCAAGTTAATAAAAACATTTAGATAAATATGATTATGTAGCCAACTTGTCAGGTCTGGCTACCAACAGGCAAAAATAAAGTGGAATTGAAAGTAATTACCCAACAGATAGTGAGAGCAAAAAGTGGAGTTTGGAGTTAAAGGTCCTAATTTAAAATTTTTTTGATTTTATGAATATTAAAATACCAAAAACGTTATAAAGAGTAAAAGTGAAATGTAAAGCTGAGGAATAAAATGGAGACAAGTCAGTTATGTAGATAAGACCTGGTTGTCTTTTAAAGTCCCAGACAACCACTTTGTCTTTTGTCTAAAGAATGATGCATTTCATTTTTTTCCTAGAGACATCTAAACAGAACAGCAGAGACAGACATATTCCAGCTTCTTTCACCACAGCCTGAATATTCTCTGGAGGTAACTAGGACCTTTTTATCCTTGCAGAATTGTAATATGCAATGACCTTTATATCACTAAGTAACCCTTTTACTAGGATGACAGCAGCTTAATGTAATACAATGCAGTATTTAATATCAAAAGCATGATTAAGCACATGGGTCTCTTAAATACTTCAGTTAATCAAATATGTAAATCCCTTCAAAATAATCTTAAAGGTGTGAAACGTGAAACCACTCCATGGAAGCAAAATGGTAAACATTGGACAAACTAAAGCAGTTTCCTTTTTGTGGTACCATTTCTCATCTGACTCTTAAAAGCCTCTTGCCTCCAAGATGGCTTCACTAGATGATCCTTGAGCTACATACAGATTTAGATTGCCAGCAGCTAGATGAAGCATGTAGTTAGAAACTACATTATAGCAATATTAGATTTAGTAACAAAGTGCTACAAGTTTTAATACTAATCAACATTTTAACCTATTTCCCCAGATACAGGATATTCTGATTTGGGCTCACACCAGAGTCTATTGCTTTAGGGAATTATTCATAGCCAATAGCAGCACATTCCTATTTAGCACACAGGAATTTGACAAGTGAGCCAATTTTGTATTAGCTAATAGAACTGTTTCTGAAATAAGCATCTGTGTTTTTAAAGTGCTTTTTCATTTTTTTCAGGCCATTTCCTTGGAAGATACTCCCCCCTTTCCAGGGAGTATCAGTGATGGTATGGATTCTTCAGCACATACTGTGAATTTTAGCCAGGCCATAAGTCATGATGTAAATCTTCATGAAGCCATGCTGTTGTGTTCCAACAACACACTTAGAAGAAATTCAATAGCAAGGACTTCAGAGGCACAAGAACCATTTCTGCAGACCCTTCTTGGTACTAATTTGACAGAGTTTCATCAACCTGCTGACAATCAGATGAATAATGTGACAAACCATGATCTCCTGTATGGCCTAGATGCAAACATATTTGATGAGATAAACTTGGTGTCATTGGTCATGGAAGGTTTTGATTCCATGGAAGTTTCTCAGCTTTTTCAAGAACCAGATTCTAACTGTGGACTTTCGCTGAATTTTAGTCACAATAACATGTCCACTGCCAAATCCAATTCTACATGTAATGAAGGTGCTACAGGTTATATTTGGGACCTTGAAAATTTTTCCCAGCATGATTTAGAAGGCGCTGTTGGTGGTATCTTGCCAGAACCGAGTAAATTCTGTCACATGGACCATAGGTCACAAGATCTTGTGTCTCATAACCACACATACCACTTACAATCACGTATATCAGAACACCGCTGGGAATCTTTTTCAACATCTGCGAAATCTCAGAAAATGAACAGGTACTTCAATGACACAGATGGAAACCTGAGCCGTGATGAACAACGTGCTAAAGCTCTACATATCCCCCTTTCTGTTGAAGAAATTGTCTGCATGCCTGTTGATTTGTTCAACAGCATGTTAAGCAGTCACTATTTGACAGATTTACAAGTCTCACTCATGCGAGATATCAGACGAAGAGGCAAAAATAAAATTGCTGCCCAGAACTGTCGTAAACGCAAATTAGATCTACTTTTGAATTTAGAAGATGATGTATGCAACTTGCAAGCAAGAAGGGAAACCCTGAAGAGAGAGCGAGCACAATGTAAAAAGGCTATTAATATAACAAAACAGAAACTGCATGACCTTTATCATGAGGTTTTCCGTAGACTAAGAGATGACCAAGGTAGGCCAGTTAATCCCAACCAGTACATACTTCAGTGCAGTCATGATGGAACTATTTTGATTTTACCAAAAGAACTGGTGGCCACAGGCCAAAAAAAGGAAACCCAAAAGAGAAAAAGTTCAAAATGATGGACTTCATTTCTGTGGCTACAATGTTCAGAAAGTCAAACCATTCAAACCGATTTAGGAATTTTACGGCTACCTGTATCATTCTCAATAAATGTTTAGGAATCAAAGATTGTAATTCTGGGAAATTGTGGGGGAAGGCACAACTTGAAATGTGTGGACTCACTAAGGCAGCATGCTGTTTCAATAGCAGCTAACAGTAGCTATCCCAAAAGCCAAACACTGGGGGATCTATGATATTCCTTTTAAACATTTGTCCCTTCAAAATACTCATTCAGTGATTAGCACAATGGCAGTAATGACATGTATCTTCCTAAATTAAAACTGATTTGTATGGACAATCTCACATCTGGAAGTTATTCTCAACCCTGCCATATTAAAGCAAACAAACAGTAAGAGCAGCTCATAGATAATCCAAGAACTAGAAAAAAACAAACCATTGATAGGTGTTTAAGATACAGGAGATTGATGACTTAAAAATCTTGCCCAGGTTTTAGACACACTTAAAATTTTACTACGCAGGGCTGGAGATTTAGCTCAGTGGTTCCAGCACCTGCCTCAGAAGCGCAAGGCTCTGAGTTCAACCCTGGTAACCACATACAATGCTGGGCGTTGTGACTCATGCCCGCCAGCCATCAATACCACATACAATGCTGGGCATGGTGGCTCATGACTAATCCCAGCACTCGGAAGGCAGAGGCTCTTGGACTGCTGAGTTCCAGGCTTGCCTGGGCTACGTAATGAACTCTGGGCCAGCCTGAACTACAAAGACCCTGTCCGCCCCAAAAAATTTTAGGGCCAGAGGGTTAGCTCAGTGGTTCCGGCATCTGCCTCGCAAGCGCAAGGTCCTGAGTTCGATCCCTGGAAACCACATACACTGCTGGGCGTGGAGACTCACGCCCACCAGCCATCAATACCACATACCAGTGCCGGGTGTGGTGGCTCAAGCCTATGATCCCAGCACTCCGGAGGCAGAAACAGGATTGCTGAGTTCGATGCTTGCCTAGGCTGCATAGTGAGCTCAGAGCCAGCCTGAACTACAAAGCAAGTCCCTGTCTCAAAAAAAAAATTTTACTACGCAATTAATCTGACAGCCAAATTCACTTATATTTTAATATTATAGTATGGCATTGTCTAACACTACTTGTGGCTTTATTCATTGTTTTCAGGCTAGTTTTGTTGAATTATGAGCCAGCTAGCCCAACACTTTTAAACAAATATAGCTCACATTTCCCAAAGCTTGCATGTTACTATGTTGAAGTCTATTCAGACAATAAAAGTACTTGTCATTTTAAAACCCCTCAAGGAATATACAATGAAGATCAAAATAAATGGTTTCAGTTCTTATACATGGTCTCCAAAGGTCAATGGGTCAGGTTGTGGAAAATTGTCATGGATGAGGCATACCCAAACATCTAGGAGAACAAAAATTGTTAAAGATGGTTAAGGGTTAAGTTATTTGCTAGCTATGGCTCACCCTGGGTGATTCACTGAAAGAATCGACCAACAGGCACATTTACATTCATTCTCCTGTGATTTAGTTTTACATTTATATATGCACTTTAGCGTATACATTTTAGAGTATGACAAGCACCTCCTTCAATTTTGAACTTACCTTCAGTCTTAGGTTAGTGCTCACCTTTAAAGTTCATGTCACAAAATAGTGGACAAATGGAATCAAAGTACATTTGATGATTCACAGCAACTTCATAGCTTTTAAAATCCCCGTTTCCTATAGTACTCACCAAAGTGATCACCCTCACAGGTATGAACCTGATAACCATCTAGCTACTTTTTATTTCATACTTAGTGCTGACCCCTTAACACTGGAATCCTCATTTAGGACTTGGAGTCAATCCCAAACCCCACACCGAGATAATTTCCTACACTTACCTTACTTGGGTTAAATTCAGTCTTCTCAAGTCCTCCAACCCAACACCCACTTAAGAACTGCAGCCTAAAGCACCAATTATTACAGTGTAATGTATCCTGTGAACAGCCACGTAGGTAGTTTGTTCATAATGGACAAGGGCAGAACATGGTTCAAGTGTCCTGAGATTGTTTACCTGAAGGCTTCATCAGGCCTAAACCACCATGACTCAATCAACCCATTAAAAAAAAAAAAAAAAACACGAGGAACAGATTTTTCACACAATACACACAATTCCAGTTCAAAGCAACTTCAAGTGTGGTTGCCAATGTTTGCCCTTCCAGTGAACACACTAGGTAAGCAGAATATTACCACATGGTGATCAATGCCTTAACTCCAGGGGAAGGACAAGTGATAATTTTCAGCTTGTTATTTTTGGATGTAAATTCTCCACCCTGTCCTTTATGCCAATTTGAATTTTATCCATAATCATACAGCTATGCCCCCAAGTGAATGAACTCACAGATGCAATTCAAGTTTACTGTTGCTTCTACAGACAATAAAATTATTAGTCATGTTAAGCCCATGATGATGCCACCCTTTAGGGAAAATCAATCCCTTCCTAAACAGTCTTACAGGGAAAAAGCACTGTATGTGTTCACCATCCAACATTCTTTTATCTCTAGTAAACCAGTTACTTCACTGTCAACACCTAATGTTTTTTACAATATTCCCATGATTTTTAACAGAATATTTTACACATTGGCCGTTTGATTTGCTTCTTGAAAGTTAAAAGGTTTCTGTAGGGATAACCAAGTATTTTGACAATGTGATGATAGATACACCTATTTTAAATACAAATTTATAGTACTATTTGACTTACCTGTGAGAACCTCATTTTCAAATCCAAAAGTCAACTTGTTCATCCTTATGTTTAGTCTTAAGTTAGATAAACATCTAAAGACAATCCCTGTTACTATATGAGATCCAGGAAACTACTCCAATGATAACCGACATTCACATGTTAAGTATAAATTGCAATAGAGCTGATCAACATTTGACAAATTGCCCAATTGTCTCAGTGCTTTGCACAAACCACTTATGGAACACTACCTGGTTAAAAACCATCAATTTGAAAGCCACCACCAATGTGAAACATACAGCAAACTAGCAGTATTCAAACACTGAATATACAGTGCATAGATAATAGCAATTTATTAGTAAATAAAACTGTTTACTGTGGACAGTAAGTAATGTCCACAATGCTTTACTCATTTGACTGTTAATATTCAGAAAGTGGAATATGCATAAGTTTTCTGAAAATTGCTTTAAAAACTTGGGGGATGGCAATCTTGTAGACAGCTTGAGGTTAATAGAACAAGTTTCACACATTTTATGTGTAAGCATTACACCACGTATTTGTATATAAAAGTATTTATTTTATAAATTTTATACTTAAAAATAGAAATTTAATCTGTCTATTCACAAAACCTAATTTAAAACACGATACATTTATCTCTAGCTGTTGCTACTTTACAAACACTCATTTTTTTATCAAGAACCTGTACTAAAATCAAGTTTTGGTTTTTATCAAAAAACATTTCCCTTTTATCTTAAGAGTGCTTCTTAAATGAAGGCACCAACAAGAACTACTTTCAGATGGTACAGAATTTCTTATTTCTTGAAGACTCTGTGGTTGACCACTTCTTCATTAGTTACCTGCAGCAAGACACCTTCCTGCCAAAGGAAAAAAAAAGTATCTGAAGAAGTTTATCATGTTTGTCCAAAGAACCTAAATAACTTCAGTGGTGGTCTTAGGATAAAAAAAGACTCTCTGCTGCATATAGAATAAGCCCTGAATATTACAATCCTGAAAAGGCAATAAAGCCAGGAAATCTGAGAGTAGTATTAAGAAATTAATTTCAGCAGTCAACCTACAGTTCTGTTTACAATAAGACACGGGGCAAGAATACATTTTAACCTAGTCATTTAATAATGGATACATACAAGACTCAATGTAGAAACTTCACTTGAAAGTATAAACTATTTTCTGAAAATAGATTCAACCATTTCACCCTAACTTCTAGGTGAGCCTAATCCTGATTATGTAAGGCCAGAATCAAAGTAATAGAACAAAATGTCTTTTTAATAAAAACCCTACTTCATTCAAAATGCTTGACCTAAGAAATGTGAATACTCAAGGGTGTAATGACATGAAATCTGATTTATTCAACTTTCAGCCTAACTTTTACCTACCATTTTACTACAAACACCACTGAAGGAACCAAGAAAAGCTTTATTAATGATCACTTGGCTTGCCTCAGCTGTTGAAATGAAGCACTTTACAGTCTTTGTGGCAGCAGAATATACTTGTCCATGGTTCATATCAATGCTAAAATTCCAGCAGGGAAAAAAATGATATGTTAAGCACCTGAATCTTCATGGAGAGGAAAGGGGTGGGAAAGGAGGAAAAAAAAAGGGAAAAACAACCAAAATAATTTTAAATAAACGACAGATTGGAAAACAGGGTTTATTAAAAATATTCTCTTGAGTTTATAAATTGTTAAAACTCAATTTGTAGCTATGTTAAACTACATAAGAGCCACTATACTGAAAGAGCATTGAAGAGTTATTAGTTTAATCTTTTAGGGAGGAAAATTAAGAAAGAAAAAGTAAATAAGATCTTACCTAAAGAAGTTTAACTGAAGCTTAGAACTACTTTGCTCTACACCCTCAGCTTTCGTTGACATCCTTATAAACTACTGTAGTTAAAGCTTTGTAGAAACAGCACAGTTTTTTAAGACTGGCTGAACTTAGTAGTCGTCAAGAGTTCTCTTGTACTAGACCTGTGTCCCTGAAGAGTACCTCGCTGGGGTTATTTCCTTTCCTTGCATTGAAGAAGCAGCATCTAAAAGATCTAAAAAGGTGTTTCTCCTTGCAGAGATATCCCTTAAGTTATCTAGGTAATTTAATCCTGATGAATTGCAGACAACACACTTAAATCTGACCAGCATTTATCTTACACAAATGTAACAACAGCTTTGCAATGGACCTTAATTATACTACCCACTCCTTAACTTATTTAAAATAAAAAGTCTATAATTACACAATTTCCTTTAGAATTATTTTATTAAATCATAAATGTACAACAGCTTCTTAACTCTACACACGCACTTAAATTTTTTAAAGGAAAAACGTTATGTCTTATTACACCATGATCCTGGCTAATAGCTTTTCAAAACTTTGAGAAAAATCTTAAAAAAGGTTTCACATGTCACCTGAAACTTACAAATTTAACATTATCAAAGAAGGAATGCTTCTACACTCTTACAAAGACCACTAGAAAGAAACAACAATTAAAAAGCTAAGAAACTGTCTCAAAGGCATTTTTTTACAATCCTTCCTCCACAGTAAGGTAATGTTATTAAATAATCCAATCCATTCACAAAATGGCTCTCTGCATCTGCTCTGGTGTCTTCTGTCATATCACTGCATATTTATGCATGACTGAGATAAGAGTTTCCTTAACATGTTATTTCGATAACCTGAAGCTGTTCTGTTACCTCTGGGCTCTCATCCTCTCCTATTTATACAGTGAAGCCTGTTTCAACAGAAGTAAAGAGTAAAAAAAAATAGGTTATGAAATTATCCATCTAACCAGGTTTTAAGGAAAGATAACATGAACCTAAAAAGCTTTACTCCTGCAGCTAGGACTCCCAAGGTAATAATTAATTGTAAAACTCAAAAACTACTTACCCATGGCAAATAGGAAGAAGCTCAGTATCGGCTCCTTCCACCATAACCCCCACTGCCTCCACTGCCTCCTGGACCATAATTTCCTAGAATGTTTAAAAGAAAAGAGCAAACTTACTTCATTTTCCAGGATCAGAACAGTTACTAGTTGCTTTTACTTTGAAGTCTTTAGTAGACCATCACCCTTACCATTCTAATTCAATTACTTAGTTGGCTAAACATCCAAATGTACATAGGAATTTTAGTTTGGTTGTTTTATGTTACTCTTCCAAAAAGAAAAAAAAAGTCACCGGGCGTGGTGGCTCACGCCTGTAATCCCAGCACTCAGGAGGCAGAGACAGGAGGATTGCTGAGTTCAAGGCTTGCCTGGGCTACATAGTGAGCTCAGGGCCAGCCTGAACTGCAAAGCGAGACCCTGTCTCAAAAAAAAAAAAAAGCCTACCACCAACTTTCATTTTTAATAAAGCATTTTAAAAAATGTACAAGCATGAGATTCAGCATAACTAGTCTTGCAAAACGCATTCTCAACAAGCTAAATAATCTAAATAATGGTTTGAACAGGAATTTGGAATTAAATTTGAAAAAGCTTAGCACATATTTATACTATTTGCAATGTGCTCAGTGATTTAGCTATGCAAGCTGGGCATGTTAGTACACATCTGTTATTCCAGCATTTGGAAGGCTGAAGCAGAAGGATCACTAGGTTCAAGGCCAGCCTGTACTACATGGTAAATTCAAGACCAGCCTCAGCTACATAGCAAGAATCTGTCCCATCTCCAAACGAGTGGTTACCCCTTATTACGAGAATTCCCACCAACTATCACTATCCCTTACCACAAAGTATTTCACCCAGTAAGAACATTTCTCCTCCACTACCCCAATTCCCATTCTGACACTGTAACTATTTTTAACTACTTTTTAAAGATATACCTCATTTACACTGTATATGGGATCAATAACCTAATACAACATACACACTTAGTTATTTTCCCTTCAAGTTGTAAAAGACTAACCATACTATCACATCTTAATCTGAAGTTTATTGTAACTTACCTCCACCATATGGTCCCCCCATGTTCCTGCTACCACCAAAGTTTCCACTTTTCATTGGGCCATAGTTAGAAGGTTGTTGGTTATAATTTCCAAAATCATTATAATTTCCACTTCCGTAATTTCCTTTAGAAATGAAAAAAATTATCACCAACTGAACCAATGATGTATGCCAAGTGTTTAGAAGCTCTCATAAAAATAAATCAGAGTGCCAAGTCCTTCTGCAGTTTGCAGTATGTAAAAGCATCTAATGGCAATAGTAAAACAATGAAGTATCTTGTAGGAATCACGAATGTCAATCCAAATTCCCACATAAAGGCTATAAGAACATCCAGGTGCCGGACGTGGTGGCTCACGCCTGTAATCCCAGCACTCGGGAGGCAGGGACAGGAGGATTGCTGAGTTCGAGGCTTGCCTGGGCTTCATAGTGAGCTCAGGGCAAGCCAGAACTACAAAGCGAGACCCTGTCTCAAAAAGCAAAAAAAAAAAAGAACATGCCAGGAATACAGATCAGTAAAAGCATTTGCCCTGTTAAGAAGCCCTTGGTTTGCTGCCCAGTATTGCCAAAATGTCAGTGGGAAGGTGACATAAATGTATTACCTCCACCATAGTTGTCATATCCACCTCCATAGCCCCCACCCTGGTTTCCATATCCAGGTCCTCCACCACCATATCCTCCTCTTCCTCCTCCATAACCAGGGCTACCTCCAAAATTGCCACCTAAATAAAATAAGAACTTCAATTAACATTTTCAATGCCTATTTAACTTTATCAGACCTATTTAAAAGTTTCTTATGTATCTATAGAACTTTTTTCCATGAAATCTCCTCTAGAATGACTTGAAGCCGGAAATTTCTACATAGATGTAAAACATTTGGTTCTAGCGTGCCACCATAGGTCTCACCTATAACTAATGAAATTAATGTCTTAACTACTGGCATGATTTATTGGAAGTCACACTCCCCCTAGTGGTTCAAAAGATCTGATTCTGATTTGTTTCCTTGTGAATTACTGTTTGCTACACATCCTCATTACTCTGAGCAGAAAAACCCACGTAATCCAAATTAAGTTTCATGTAACTTGAGATCTTACAAGTAGCACAGTAAGCCGCAGATTATTTGCAGCATAAACTCTGCTTTCTGTAAAATTTGTAACCAAGACTGCCAGTTATATAGTAACACATATCAAGTAACAAAAGCACACAGGTAAGCCACTACCATAATTTTAAATGTCCTTTTAAGATGGGGACTAAAAACAGAATTACTATTTCCTCTTTACAAACTTAGTCAAATTCACCATTTTATAACTTAACAGTAACTTCATAAAATCTGTTTTTACTCTAGAAATGTGACACACAATAGTGTCTGTAAATGCTCAGCAATGATCCAACCATACAACTTTGTACTCAATTATCTCAACACTTAAAACACATATTTAGTTACAACACCCCTAGGCTGCAATTAAAAAAAAAAACCAAAAAACTACCGAGTATCAGCCAGGTCTTTCTAAAGGGTAAATGTAATTAAATCTTAAGTCACATAAACCAAAATGTAGCAAAAACTGACCTCCAGGCCCTCCTCCATACCCGTTATAGCCATCACCAAATCCACGTCCACTTCCATATCCATCTGTTAGTGAAGAAAAAATTAAAATTATTGTTCCCTACTCTTCATACTCATTTCTCTAAAACTATCAGTGCCTAAGAATGAGCAGAACCTTGGTCTAAACACTTGCTTCATTGGTTTAAAACAAGATAACCTTAAAATTACCTAATTCTTTGTATTATGTAACTTTGGGTCCTGAAGAGTACAGTTCTTGACTAGACAAATTCATTCATTCATTCATTCATTCATTCATTCATTCATTCATTCATTCATTCATTCATTCAGAGTAGCACTGAATGGAGCTAGAAATTTCGCCACACCTCATTTGACAGTAGAAAACCAGACAAACATCTAAATCGTTTAGCAAAATTTTACTCCAATTCAGACATTGGTTAAGTCACTAATACTTCTATTAACTTCACTCATTATTCAGGAACACTCATATATAAGTTGTTACAATGTCAGTTCTTACAGTAAAGACTATAAATGAATCTAAAAGCTATTATCCCAAGCCTCAGTTACAAGACAAATGTGTTAAAACTATTACTACTTGACAGGAGGCATCGAGAGCTCACCATGTTACAACTTACGGACACCTCTAATTCTACATCAAGCACATTTCACCCTTCAAACCTAAACTTACCAGATCCTCCTCTAAAGTTACTTCCTGGTCCTGGTCCAAAATTCCCACCACCACCACGCGAATCCCCAAAACCAAAGTTACCTAAAATAAACACTCTTGGTTAATAGTAGGCACTTAAAGAGAAACTAGAGAACAACAGAATGAATTTTACTTACCTCCTCTTCCACTTCTAGAACTTTGGACTTCCTGCATTTCTTGTCTAGACAAGGCCTTTCTTACTTCTGCATTATGACCATTAATGGTGTGATATTTTTGCACTAGAATGAGAAAATCAAGTTCTACTAAATTCACATACTAATAATGAATTCTACCTAAATCATGGATACTAACACATCCCAAATTTAATACATGACAGGGCTACACATGTAATTAAGGACACTTACACACAATCTTATCCACAGGATCATGGTCATCAAAAGTAACAAAGCCAAAGCCTCTTTTTTTCCCAGATTGCCTATCAGTTATTATCTCAATGGTATCGATCTTTCCATATTCTTCAAAGTAATCTCGAAGGTGATGTTCCTCAGTATCTTCTTTAATTCCACCAACAAACAGTTTCTTCACAGTCACGTGAGCTCCTGGTTTCCCAGATTCCTACAAAAGAGGGAAGGGAAGTTAATAAGAGGAAAAGAAAATTCAGAAGCATTCCATTTCTTAATTTCATCTAGTTTTATCTCTTTTACGACAAGGTAAAACATTATTTTTAAGGGCCCCATCTTGGGGGGAAAAAAAGATGTCCAGGAACCCAACCACTTCAGTTAGTATGTTTTAAAAGTCTGATTCTGATATGTTCTTTGTGTTTATTACATGTAGCTGTGCTTACCTCTCTTGCTACAGCCCGCTTTGGTTCAACTACTCTCCCATCAATTGAATGAGGCCTTGCAGCCATGGCAGCATCAACCTCAGCCATGGATGAGAAAGTTACAAAACCAAATCCTCTTGATCTTTTGCTGGCAGGATCCCTCATAACCTTTAAAACCAAAAAGGTACCTTTAGCACTTAAATTCATTGTTAGAGTTAGCAACATCAATTAGAAGTATTTTATATGAATTCTAAGTTGTTTTCTGCAAGATTCAGTTATGAAGCTATTATGGCAGCCTTCCATAGTTAACGTACCACACAATCTGTCAGTTTTCCCCATTGCTCGTAGTAGTTCCTCAAACTTTCTTCTGTGGTTTCAAAACTTAAGCCACCAATAAAGAGCTTACGAAACTGTTCCTTTTCTCTCTGCAAAGGAAAATACCATTTCAATTTTTATTTACATTTTCTCTTTATATGCAGGAAATTAAATTCTTAAATATGAGGTGACCTGCTGGCAGAGTACCTTTTTCCTCTCCAAAGGAACAGTTTCTAAAGTTTTCTGGGGGGGAAAAAAGAAACTTACATCAAATTTAAACCATATGTTAAACTGCATTATTAGTTGCGTTACACCAAAAAAAGTCTCAGCTGAACTACAAGTTTCAAAGTCACTAACACTTTATCTAAGTTTACTTGACATTAAATTATCTTAAGCAAATTTACCATCATATATTTAAAAACTTTCCAGGAGAAACAGTGATTCGATTGTCAGTGAAGAACTATTAAAAGGATTATCAGAATCACTCAATTCTAGAACACAAGTTATCTTTATGCATTTTTCAACAGGAAAAACACCTTTTGGTTTCTTATACAAAGTTTTACCATTTATTTCAGATTTTGTTATCTGCAATCAGTTTTTCCTCAATTGCCCCTATGGCAGTTTTAAGCATTTCAATCAAAACCCTCACCAAAAAAAACCAAGGTGTTTCTCCAGGTAACAATTTTTATCAATTAGAAAAAAATTCTCAACATTATATGCACAAAATAACGTTAAAGTAAATATCATCTCAGACAAGTTAATTTTTATACTCAACAATACCTAAAACTTACATATCTTAAGCCTAAAAGCTTAAAAATACCAATTTTTGTGGGGCAGGCATTCCTGTATTTGTCTTAGGCAACCGTAAAATCTTAACAATTATATATACTTTAAGATACTATTTAACTACAGGTACAATAATTCATATATTACAGCCATGAAAGTTACATTCTATAATACTGTCATTATTGCCTCTATTACAGCAGATCAAGCTTACTGAACTTAATGGCTATCTGGACAAACTATTCAAAAGTAAAACCAGCATGTTAACTTCTACAAATCAAGAGTATATGAGTAAAATATTTTTTTTCAGTTACTTCCAAACCAGCAAGCAACTATGTTACATTAAACTTCCCTTTATTTTGGCAATTAAAACTGACTTACAGGTAACTAGGCTAACAAGTCACAGGTCATACCCAGATCAACAGCCTTGTAAGTCAAATAAAATTGTGCTCTGAGCCACATTACTGCTCTAAATCCAGTTCTATGAAGGTTTTCCCTCTATCCTTATTCTCTCAAATGCTCAAAAATCAATTAAGTTAATTCTGACTTTTTGACTGCATAGTCAAATGTCCAACATTCTCAAGATTTGAAAAATTACCCGAAATGTTCAAACTAGTTTCTTTTAAGAAGTATTTTCAACAAGATTAATATTTTGAATCTTTGATTGGTTAATTCTAACTGTTCAGTATATAAGGTCTCACACTCTACAAAGTATCTACAATTCTTACAAGTCACTAACAAAAAGCAAAAACTCTTACTTACCTCATAGTTTTTTCCAAACTTACCCGATGTCCACTATCGATTACAAAAAAAGTTATTTTATAAATATGCTTAGGGTCAAAGAAAGTAACGAGGTAGACCCCCTTCGCTTAAAACCGCATTATGCTTATCAATGTAATCATCAAATTGCAAACAAATGAGAAAAGTAACAATTCAAATACATAATGGCTCAGGCCTACACCACTTGGTTCAGTCATATAAAGGACTGAGCCATATTTTAACCAAGACAAAAATTATTTTTCACTTTCTTTGTAATTTCTGATGTAAGATTCCGTAGCTTTAAACCTCCCAGTAAAATTACTGTTTAAAAATACGAAATAATTCTGTAATTCAAGCAAAGCCCTTTAGCACAATAAGCTAAAAAGAATCGCCCTCCCCCCCAATCTCGCTCACACTCGGTAGTAATCTGAGGACTTCACATTTCTAAACAAGTTTCCAATTCAACACTCTCTTAATCACTGCGGCCCCAAATAAAACCGTTATTCTAACCATCAAGGTCTGGAAAGCATAAAAAGCTTTCTTTGTAATTTAGCTCGCTTTAAAACCTGCCCAACGCCCTAGGCTGCGATACCTTCACCTTCTCTTGGCCGCTGCCAAGAAGCCCTGCAGAGCGCCCCCCCACCCGCTCTCTTCTGTGTGGCTTCTGCACGCAATGGCGCCATTTCATCGAGGGGAAGGCAGAGCGCCTTTAATGAGGTGCGCAGGACGCTAAAGATCCAAGCTCACAAAACACTCCAAATCCACCTCGAATCGAGATGAAAACAGCCCGAGAAGAAAGAAACATAGTTAACCACTTCTATGCTTCCACAAGGAAATTAAACTAGCAGAACTGAGAGAGTTAAAACAAAAATGCTGCGAAGGAGGAGAAGACGAGACAGGAAAATGGCGGCCGCCAAATCCGGTTCCCGGGAGAGGGGGAGGGGAGGCTCCGCAGAGCAGCTCGCGAAGACCCGCTGCCCGCCGCGATACCCCGGCCCCCGAAGCCGCGTGCATTCTGGAGAGTGCGACTGCCCGTTCCCGCGCCCCACTTTCACTACAAGGGCCGCGACCGCCGGGAAAGGTTTCCCCATCCCCCACCCAAGTAAAGGGAAATGGCGCCGGGAGACTGAGGGTGGGGAAAGTATCTACACAATCAAGTCTCCGCTACGGACTCCTCTTGGGAACACCTCAAGAACAACCGCCACGGGGGCGGTCCAGCCTCCTGCCGCTCTCCTGCGGAGGCGGCTGGCCGACTTCTACTGCGGAGCCAACGGCCTCGCCATGCCCTTTCAGTAACTCATTGATTTCAAACCCGTTACCTCCATCGCGGACTCAGTCGCTTCAGCCCGATTTCCCGCAGCCGAGCGAGATGAGAGAGATCTCCGCGGACGAACACGAACCGGACTCGTCCTGGCGCTGTAGTGAGAACTGCTGCTGCTCGAGAAACACCGCCAACTGGACGTCCACTCTGCACCCGGCGCTGCCGCTACTGCCGCTAGAGCCGCTGCCGCCGCTTTTCTAGAACCTTCCCCCACTAACGCGTCTTCCCTTACGTCAGTACGTAACGTAAACGCCCTGACCGGCGCCAATGGCGGTAGTCCTTACACCCCCTTTACGCCGAATACGTGCTCCTCCTTCATTTGCGACCAGCTAGTTTTACGTCACTTGCGCAAATATGCTCGGTGAATTGCGGAAAGCTCTAGCCCTGCGTGTTGCTCCTCCCAGAATTGCGGCCTGCCCCCTCCTTAGCGCGAGGCAGGTGAGAAACGGTCGCGCAGTTTGAAATTAACGCTGGCGGGTGGAGCGTAAACCGCAGCTGTGAGGCCCGGCCCCCTCCAACCTGGAGGTCGTCTGCGCAGCTACGCTTGGATAATCCCATCCCCCATTGTCCTCCCGCCTCAGAACAATTTTTGTAGCTTTCCCCTTCCTTTTTCCTCCCCTAGCATAGGACTGACTCGGCCCCTTCCGGAAACAACGATTTGTGGTTAATAAATTACTGTTGCATCGATCGAGTCCCCGCCAAAAGCCTTGGAATTAATCCCTCGTGTTGGGGGCGGATTTCCCCTAGTGTGCTGGGGAGGGGGGGCTCGACTCGCAGCTCCCTGGAGCGCGCCTCCTCGGGTCTGGGCACCGAAGCCGAGAAGCGACGGAGAGAGCAGGGCCTGCCTTTGGCGCCAGCAGCAGGGAAGGCTGAAAAACCTCGGCCTAGAGAGCTCAATCCGGATCCTCGCCTCCCACTCAGCGACCAGCAGGCGCCGCGCCCGGGGCCCTAAGTGCCGCCGTCGCACCGCCCCCCGTGGCCGCGCCCCTACCCGGCGGCCCCGCCCCGCGCGGCGCCCGGCGTGGGCGGCGTCACCCTCCCCCCCGGGCCCGCGCAGCTCCGCGGCCCCCTTCCCTCGGATGCGAGTGGAGCTGCAGGCGCAGGCCGAGACGCTGCGGACCGGCGACGCGAGAATCCCAGGCGGTGAAGTCGGTGGCCTTTCTTATCTCCCCCCGCGCTGGTGGTGGTGCTTAGGCTACTGCGTGTGCCGGGGACCCCAGTCGCCCGTTCTGCGGCTTCCCGCCGCTCTCGGCGGGGGGGGCTGCGGGAAGCTGCGGAAGGGCGAGCGACGGGCCAGGCGCCGCGCATGCAGTTAGGCGGGGACGAAACTCGCGGAGGTCTCGGGTGCAGAGCCGCGGTGACAGCGGCCTTGTTCCTAGACAAAGCGCCCGCTCCTCCCTCCTCTGGCCCCGATGGGAACCCTACGCCGCGCAGCTGGGGACCAGGGCCCCGGGGAGGTCGGTGCGTTTTCTTGCAGCTGCGAGGCCTGGTGCAGGCCGTCGCAGCCCGGAGGCTGTGGCTGGCATCCCGTTACGCGGCCGCCGCCCAAGGGGAGTGCGAACCCCGTGGCGCAGTGCCCTTGAGCCCCCGCGCCGTCGCCTTTGTCTCCCCGCGGAGGCGATGACCACGAGGCCTGCGCCCCGGGGTGGGGGCGGGGGCGGGGGCGGGGGTGGGCGCCCGGCACCTAGGATTCGGAGGCCGGAAAGAAGCTGGTAGGGGAGCGGGAGGGTCGGGGGGACCTCTTCTCAAACGTGTCACGGAACACACAAGCATCTCAGTGTTTTTCCTTTTTTTAAACCACAGTGATCAAAAAGAGGGACTGCTGTTGAAATCAAGTGAGTTAGATAAGAGACCACGCAGTGGTTAGAAGGCCAGAGGGAAAAAAGTGTGTAGTTCACCGTTAGTTTAGTAATTGTGTCTGGTTTTGAATCAAAAGGTTTATCCTTTTTTAAAAAAATAGTTTATCATCAAATAAGATAGATTACAAAAAATGCTACTATATTTTCATCTCGTAAAGCTGTTTTAGGTACCAATAATCCTAGCAAAGTTTCTCTAGGCTAATTTGTTTAGAAGAGATATGCTTAGGTGTATATCCCTAATGCCTGGAGTATAAATCTGCTTTGGATTTGTATCTGTCTGAAACGTGCATTATCTATGTGGGGGATGAAGTCCAAGCTAAACTTCTTTTTATTTCCTTTTACTTAATGAAAATAATTTTTTAACTGTCATGCATTTTTCTAGTAGTAACTCTTCGAGTCTGCAATAAAAAATGGCCTCCAATAAAACTACTTTGGTAAGTTAATTTATACATTAAAACATTAAGGATCTAAGGGGCAGGGGATTTATCTCCGTGGTCCTGGCTTCCGCCTGGCAAACCCAAGGTCCAGAGTTTGATCCCCCATAACACCACAATGCACAAACGCACAAGGCTGTGCGCATGGTGGTTTACACCTGTAAACCCCAGGGAGGCAGGCAGGAGGCAGGATTCCCGAGAATTTGAGGCCAGCCTGATCTACAAACAAAGCCAGACCCTGTCTCAAAAAAACAAAAAAAGGCTGGGCTTGGTGGCTCACACCTGTAATCCCAGCACTCTGGAGGCAGAGACGGGGATTACTGAGTTCAGGGCTTGCCTGGGCTACATAATGAGCTCAGATCCAGCCTGAATTACAGAGTGAGACCCTGTCTCAAAATAAGTCAGATGAAATTAAATTGCTTTTACTCAAAATATAATAGCCTTTTGTGTATATAATTTACTGATATTTTGTCTTTTTGTTAAGGTCCGCAGATTGGCCTCTTTAAAAGTTTTTAATTTAACTTTATTTTAAAATAAAC
Source organism: Thryonomys swinderianus (assembly GCA_004025085.1). Taxonomy (NCBI): domain Eukaryota; kingdom Metazoa; phylum Chordata; class Mammalia; order Rodentia; family Thryonomyidae; genus Thryonomys; species Thryonomys swinderianus. The sequence continues at coordinate 72,082 of PVIC010001930.1, forward strand.
TTTTTACTCTGGTTTCTTTGCTCTTCTATCACTTTTGCCTTATACTGTACAGAGAAAAGTAATTGGGTCCAGTTTTAAAGTTTTTGAGTAAAAATCACAAGAACTGGCTTGGAAGTAGTATGCAACAAAAGCAAATGTTTTCTGCATTTTTTAACTTCCAAAAAATTTTTATTGATACATTAGTTTGTACACCCTTGTATGTTTTCCTAGGTTTAAATATCCTTTCACAGTCTTGAGGGATTATTTTGGTAAGCAAGCTTTTGGGGAATGTTTTTAGGGACTAGGGAATATGAGGTTTTTGCTTTCAGCTTTAGAAATCAGATTAATTTTTTTCTTTTGATCTTTTCAGATAGCACTGTAAGTTTACTCCATGTAAACCTAACTCATTGTTAGGTCATAAGTTTGATCCAAATCAGGGAATAGAGCTTTCCTTCATTGGCTTTTGACATTTTAGATGCCTGCCTTCGAATATACAAGGAACAATTTAAGTCATAGAACAATAAGATATTTAGCCTTTAAAGTCTATATTCTTTTAGCTTTTCTCTTGTTTTGTTTTAGCAAAAAATGGGAAAGAAACAAAATGGAAAAAGTAAAAAGGTTGAAGAAGCAGAACCTGAAGAATTTGTGGTTGAAAAAGTACTGGACCGTCGTGTAGTGAATGGAAAGGTGGAGTATTTTCTGAAGTGGAAGGGATTTACAGAGTAAGAGACTTTATTGTGGTTGCTTGTATTTTTAATTATACCTGAGTGGACTTATTTTTACCCTAGATATTTTGTCAGTTGTCCCATGGGTATGTTTCAATTTAAAGAAATCTTTAGTATTGTTTGAGGTTTGTATTCAGTTTATTACTCTGGACAGATTGCAGTTTGTTTTATAATGTTAGATACTGTGTTAAGTGAATTAAATCGTGTGTCTAAACTGCATTTAAACAGAAGTTACTAAAAAACATTGAAACTGTCCAGTTAAACTAGTGGATCTTAACCAGAAGTGGTTGTAATAATCTATGTCATTCATGGCACTTGTGCTACAGTGGGTTGTTTGTGCCAACTCTAAAAGGTTTGCCATCACTGGTGTAGGTCCTTAACTGAGTAAACCCTGGGTGGGTTGGTTGGTTGGTTGGTTGGTTTGAGACAGAGTTTCACTTTGTAGTTCAGGCTGGCCCTGAGCTCACTATGTAGCCCAGGCAAGCCTCAAACTCAGCAATCCTCCTGCCTCTGCCTCCTGAGTGCTGGGATTTTATAGGCATGAGCCACCATGCCCCGCTGACCCTGGACATTTTTTAAACCCTCTGATTCCTGGTATTCCTGGTTAGGAGTTGACTGCATAATCATGCTTTATATTACCTGTTATTCTGATAAATGTGCAGGGTTATGCTCTTAGCACTTGTGTTTATTCTGCTAATCTGTTTGTATTCTACTTTACACCACAGAGAGCAAGTTCAGTAATCAATGATAAAAATGAGGAATTTCCTGAGTATGGTAGAGATAGGCATACTTTCCCTACTATTTATCTTTTTTGTGGGGGGTGGATAGGGTCTCGTTTTGTAGTTCAGGCTGACCCTGAGCTCACTATGTAGCCCAGGCAAGCCTCGAACTCAGCAATCCTCCTGCCTCTGCTTCCCGAGTACTGGGATTACGGGCATGAGCTACCACGCCCAGCCAAAACTATTTACCTTTTTTTTTTTTTCTTTTTTTTCTTTTTTTTGAGACAGGGTCTCACTTTGTAGTTTAGGCTGGCTCAGAGCTCACTGTGCAGTCCAGGCAATCCTGGAACTCGGCAATCCGCCTGTCTCTGCCTCCCGAGTGCTGGGATTATAGGCGTGAGCTACCACGCCTGGCAATAAAGCTTCCTCTATAGTAATTTGGAAATTACTGGTTGAGTAGAAGATGTAGGTTTTCTTACTTTATCTTTCAGCATCCTTAGTCGAGCCTAAGCATCTAAGTCCATAATTTACTACTAAAAAATTTAACATGTAAGTCTTTGAGCCATTTAAATTTAGACACAACCAGTTTAATAGAGTTGATTATCTGCAAATGGTATATAGTTTTTATTAGAATGCCATTGTACATTAAAAGTTGTTTCCATGTTCTACCCATTAAACCATTTGGACAGACATGGTCTTGTCTATATTTTCTTTTCAACATCTCTACAAATGTTGTACAAAACCAGCAATAGATAATGCATTGAACAAATGAACATAACAGTGTTCCAGGAACACTTCATTTATGGCCATTTTGTTTTTATTTTGAAAATTTTCACCAGCCTTTTAAAACTAGAAAAATATATCAGCTTTTGATTTCCCAATCCCCTACTTTATATCAGTTCTACCTTTGAAAACTTAAACCGAAATTGTTTCACATTTTAGAATGCCTTTAAATCATTGTTTTAAAATACTTGTGGAAGCCAGGAATGTTGGGAAGCAGGGGCAAGAGGATTACCACAAGTTTGAAGCCAACCTGGTCTATACAGTGAGTTAAAGCAAAGCAACCCGAAGTACATAGCAAGACCCTTTGTCAAAAAACAAAAACTTAGGGCCGGAGGGTTAGCTCAGTGGTTCCGGCGCCTGCCTCGCAAGCGCAAGGTCCTGAGTTTGATCCCCGGTGACCACAACAATGCTGGGCATGGAGATTCAGGCCCACGAGCAATCAATACCACATACCACAGTGCCGGGTGTGGTGGCTCACACCTGTAATCCCAGCACTTGGGAGGCAGAGACAGGTGGATTGCTGAGTTCAAGGCTTGCCTGGGCTATATAATGAGCTCAGAGCCAGCCTGAGCTACAAAGTGAGACCCTGTCTCAAAAAAAAAAAAAAAAGAAAAAGAAACTTAGAAGTGAGTTGTGATACTTG